>JBAIZL010000005.1:100444623-100557123 GCA_036971475.1 Prosapia bicincta | reverse complement strand
TGACATGAATGATATTTGCTTGTATCCACAGTTTGTATTCTAGCTTATTTCCATCATGCCATAACTTGTTTACAGAACTCAAAGTTGTACGTATGTTTCAATTGTTCTAAGTGAACAAGACAATAAATAGTAACTATTTCGTCTCATTTATGTTATTCGTAATAGAATCAACGCTAAACGGAATGAATTGTTCACTGAAATTCATTTGGAATATACAGAAAAATTCCCTTTATTTTCATCATATTAAAACACTATCTTTAATTAATAAAATCTGTCTTAATACAAAGACCTTTATGAGAGCAGGGCTATGCTTTGTTCTGGTACATACCGTAGTACGAAACAGAAACAGGCCATTAAATTTCAGGTTTCTTCGGAACTAAATCCCTACTGTAAGGCAACGAGTAATAGATCTCGTCACGGCCAATTCGATAAGGACGTTTACAGTGAAGTCCCACTCATGCAATATGTTAAGAAGGAGGTGCGATTTTCCAGTACCTGTACGCGAGTAAATGGCATATATTACGAAAACTATTCCACTATACCGGTGCCATCTCTCATAAACCAGTATTAGCAACTGAAAAAAATACCTGTTAAAATCTGCTCAATAAAGTATCCTAAATAAAATCCTTTTGGTCTATTCCGATTCTCTATTGTTACAGCACACACAAGTATTTTAGGTAAACAGATACATAATCATTTATGTTTTTAGAAATGTCCTACATCTAGGGCGTACTTATTGTATTCACGGCGTACTTTTTTCCAGTTATACAATTACATACTTCATCCCCTATAAATTTGTTGTTTTACAATATTTAAATGTTCTTTCACTCTATCACGCTTGCTCTTGTGTCGCTGCTCACATTTCCACCGGGTCTCCCCGTTCAACACAAACGTTCTCTCTGACCTACGTTACGCTTGAAGTGTTGCGATCCCTGATGTGTAGCTTAATATCTACCTAATCAATGCAACTGCTAAAGAGAAACGGTGACATGTGATAACCCTGTCTGACGCTATTAGTTATATTAAATTCCTCGGCTCCATCGTGCCCTACTTCACGCAACTTTGCGTTTACATTAAGGAATCTCAATTCAAATCCCGTCTATTCAATGCATAGTCTCAATAAACTCAATTACTTCTATTAAAAGTGTTTTTAATTAAAAAGTGAAAATGCAAGCTCTCTACTTTTCTTAAATTTAAAGAATATTGGCCCTTACCAGAGTTGTTAGCCACTCTTATTTTGCATTGAGTTTTGTTTAGCTTCAGTGCACCCGGATGCATGTCAGGAAATACAAAACTTTCAAGTTTTACAACAATTGGGGTTACTGTCAAGCGTATTGCTCAATTTGTAACAATGAAAATACAATCCAACATTTTACATAATGAATTGTTATCGTCACACATTATCCGAAAGATAATTGTGTTACTTTTACTAATTATTATATAAGAGTTTTTAAATAATAATAGCTTTTTAAAGCAGAAAGGTTTATTATTATTTCTACAGTACGTTAGGGTGTTCCTCGTATTCAGAGCGTTGATTGTTTCACTAAAGTTAAGTCACAGAAAAAGTACCTTTTTTAATCACTTTAACAACAGTTTATGACTATCCGCAGCTTCAGAGTCGAGGAACACAAGCAGACTCCAACTCAGTATTTTACAATCACATAAAAGAAACAGGACACAAATACACAGACATTTACCATAACCTAGAAATCCTACACATCAACAAGAAAGGACCACATCTCAAAACACTACAACAATATGAAATCTACAGACACACAAAAACATAAAGTACAAACATATTAAACGAACGAACGCAATACAAATCACACATACTCTTTGATATTATCGAAAAACCTGTCTTTAAAACCGTCACCGCTTGACCCGACATCTCAATGCAGAAGACTCTGATGAAGATCGCCACATAGTGATCGAAAACGTTCTGTCTCAGTAAGATTTAACAAATTTACAAAATTTACAGTTCGGATAGTCATAAACTATTGTTAAAGTGATCAACTAAGATTCACCGAACGTAACGGACTACAAAATTCAAGAAAAGTGGCTTGTTATTATTCTTTGTAAATTGAAAACGGAATGGTTACTTCTATATTTCAAAAAAAAAAATTGTTAAGTATAAACAAAACCATAAACTTTCCTACAAGCATATTAGCGTGAACTTCATTTACTACCTAAAGAAAAAGCCTAAGGATCAATGGTATAATGTAATCAACAACCGTTTAAGTAAAGAAAATATTTTCCAGTTTACAAGTAACAACCCTATCCAATATTGATTTATATTAGGTAGTTCTATATATAGTATACCCTACCTCTCCATCCATCTATCTGACTGTCTTTCTGTAACTGAAACCCGCGATTACCCAACTAAAAGCCTTGGCTACATACACTTCTATATCTAGTATACCCTACCTCTCCATCCATCTATCTGTCTGTCATTCTGTAACTGAAACCGGCGATTACCCAACTAAAAGCCTTGGCTACATACACTTCTATATCTAGTATACTCTACCTCTCCATCTATCTATCTGTCTGTCTGTCATTCTGTAACTGAAACCCGCGACTACCCAACTAAAAGCCTTGGCTACATACACTTCTATATCTAGTATACTCTATCTCTCCATCTATCTATCTGTCTATCATTCTGTAACTGAAACCCGCGATTACCCAACTAAAAGCCTTGGCTACATACACTTCTATATCTAGTATACCCTACCTCTCCATCTATCTATCTGTCTGTCATTCTGTAACTGAAACCGGCGATTACCCAACTAAAGGCCTTGGCTACATACACTTCTATATCTAGTATACCTTACCTCTCCATCTATCTATCTGTCTGTCATTCTGTAACTGAAACCGGCGATTACCCAACTAAAGGCCTTGGCTACATACACTTCTATATCTAGTATACCCTACCTCTCCATCTATCTATCTGTCTGTCATTCTGTAACTGAAACCGGCGATTACCCAACTAAAGGCCTTGGCTACATACACTTCTATATCTAGTATACCCTACCTCTCCATCTATCTATCTGTCTGTCATTCTGTAACTGAAACCGGCGATTACCCAACTAAAGGCCTTGGCTACATACACTTCTATATCTAGTATACCCTACCTCTCCATCTATCTATCTGTCTGTCATTCTGTAACTGAAACCCGCGATTACCCAACTAAAAGCCTTGGCTACATACACTTCTATATCTAGTATACTCTATCTCTCCATCTATCTATCTGTCTATCATTCTGTAACTGAAACCCGCGATTACCCAACTAAACGCCTTGGCTACATAGCTACATACACTTCTATATCTAGTATACCCTACCTCTCCATCCATCTATCTGACTGTCTTTCTGTAACTGAAACCCGCGATTACCCAACTAAAAGCCTTGGCTACATACACTTCTATATCTGGTATACCCTAACTCTCCATCTATCTATCTGACTGTCTTTCTGTAACTGAAACCCGCGATTACCCAACTAAAGGCCTTGGCTACATACACTTCTATATCTGGTATACCCTAACTCTCCATCTATCTATCTGACTGTCTTTCTGTAACTGAAACCCGCGATTACCCAACTAAAGGCCTTGGCTACATACACTTCTATATCTGGTATACCCTAACTCTCCATCTATCTATCTGACTGTCTTTCTGTAACTGAAACCCGCGATTACCCAACTAAAAGCCTTGGCTACATACACTTCTATATCTGGTATACCCTAACTCTCCATCTATCTATCTGACTGTCTTTCTGTAACTGAAACCCGCGATTACCCAACTAAAGGCCTTGGCTACATACACTTCTATATCTAGTATACCTTACCTCTCCATCTATCTATCTGACTGTCTTTTTGTAACTGAAACCCGCGATTACCCATCTAGTACACCTTACCTCTCCATCTATCTATCTGACTGTCTTTCTGTAACTGAAACCCGCGATTACCCAACTAAAGGCCTTGGCTACATACACTTCTATATCTAGTATACCCTAACTCTCCATCTATCTATCTGACTGTCTTTCTGTAACTGAAACCCGCGATTACCCAACTAAAGGCCTTGGCTACATACACTTCTATATCTGGTATACCCTAACTCTCCATCTATCTATCTGACTGTCTTTCTGTAACTGAAACCCGCGATTACCCAACTAAAAGCCTTGGCTACATACACTTCTATATCTGGTATACCCTAACTCTCCATCTATCTATCTGACTGTCTTTCTGTAACTGAAACCCGCGATTACCCAACTAAAGGCCTTGGCTACATACACTTCTATATCTAGTATACCTTACCTCTCCATCTATCTATCTGACTGTCTTTTTGTAACTGAAACCCGCGATTACCCATCTAGTACACCTTACCTCTCCATCTATCTATCTGACTGTCTTTCTGTAACTGAAACCCGCGATTACCCAACTAAAGGCCTTGGCTACATACACTTCTATATCTAGTATACCCTAACTCTCCATCTATCTATCTGACTGTCTTTCTGTAACTGAAACCCGCGATTACCCAACTAAAGGCCTTGGCTACATACACTTCTATATCTGGTATACCCTAACTCTCCATCTATCTATCTGACTGTCTTTCTGTAACTGAAACCCGCGATTACCCAACTAAAAGCCTTGGCTACATACACTTCTATATCTGGTATACCCTAACTCTCCATCTATCTATCTGACTGTCTTTCTGTAACTGAAACCCGCGATTACCCAACTAAAGGCCTTGGCTACATACACTTCTATATCTAGTATACCTTACCTCTCCATCTATCTATCTGACTGTCTTTTTGTAACTGAAACCCGCGATTACCCATCTAGTACACCTTACCTCTCCATCTATCTATCTGACTGTCTTTCTGTAACTGAAACCCGCGATTACCCAACTAAAGGCCTTGGCTACATACACTTCTATATCTGGTATACCCTAACTCTCCATCTATCTATCTGACTGTCTTTCTGTAACTGAAACCCGCGATTACCCAACTAAAGGCCTTGGCTACATACACTTCTATATCTGGTATACCCTAACTCTCCATCTATCTATCTGACTGTCTTTCTGTAACTGAAACCCGCGATTACCCAACTAAAAGCCTTGGCTACATACACTTCTATATCTGGTATACCCTAACTCTCCATCTATCTATCTGACTGTCTTTCTGTAACTGAAACCCGCGATTACCCAACTAAAGGCCTTGGCTACATACACTTCTATATCTAGTATACCTTACCTCTCCATCTATCTATCTGACTGTCTTTTTGTAACTGAAACCCGCGATTACCCATCTAGTACACCTTACCTCTCCATCTATCTATCTGACTGTCTTTCTGTAACTGAAACCCGCGATTACCCAACTAAAGGCCTTGGCTACATACACTTCTATCAATTTATATCATGTTCATTCTTTAATCGTTAGAGCCTATTTCCTACTCGGTAAATATCTTACAAATGTTTAATTATATAAAATTATTTTTATTTTCCCCCTTGGAAAGGTTGACAATAGTATCTATGACAAGATCTGTCATGAGTATTGAAACCAGCTTCCTTTGCTTCCAAGAACTGTCATGAGTGTTCAACTCAGTTTCCGTCACTCCTAAGAATTGTATTTAGTTTTGACACATACTAACTGAAAATATTTCTCTTATCAAAACAAGAAAATCTGTAAATAAACTATTTGTAGACGTCAAGTTGGAAGTTACATTAATAAGAGAAATCTACGTCTATTTATAGATTACAACATAATTCTACTCATCCTACCTTAAGGTAAAAGGATTTGTTTGAAGTTGTAGTTGTCTATTCTCCACTATTATTAATCGCTGTAGCAAGAACCACATAATTACCTGTAACAAAAGAAACCATCTTAGTAAACATATTCCTAGTGTAAACACGACAATACATTCTTTAAGCTATTTCAAACAATGCTATTACAGTTTCTTGGTGCAATAGGTTTCCTAGAACATGAAAACACTTTCCTGATATATATTTCCATACGGAAAAATTAATTTGTTTTTTTAAAACATTATTATGATCGGTCACTATGGCTACGAAGGGTAAGACCCGATTGTGAATATAAGTACGGTAGGAAGTGTAGGTTAGTGTTATATTACGTTTAAAATAACTAATCTAATTTAATATGATGACTTTTTTCACCAAATACTTTGATTTGAGACTATTATTAAAACTATAATCTGAATTGTGATAATCACGGTCCGTTATTTAATTTACACAAGATGGCGCTCGTTCAAATATATTCTTATGTTTCAAATTAATTGGGGAGATCTTCGGGAAGTAACATTTTGTGATAAAACGAGTTGGTCAAGGGGGTAAACATCTGTACAGCGACAGTTTATACAGATTTAGGTTTTGGGGGGATAAAAGTTATAGGGATTGAATTTAAGGCTTCTCTGATGTGTTATTTGCCAATGTTGATTCTGTCACACAAATCAAGCAGTGATTCATAGAGGGCAATCCAATTTAAAGCAGCAAAATGTAATAAAGGTCAGTAGACAATTTTTATAAAGTTTTTGTCACAGAATAATTTGTATTTTTCGACAAATAAAAAGGAAGTGACACATTAAACTCCCTGCTTGGAGATAAAAAGAATATGATAGTTTTACATGACCGACGTCCAGAGGTCGGCCCCCTGAAGTAGACATGCTCTCTATGGGAATATAAGAGGTGGTTGCCCATTACACCACCTTGTAAGAGAGAAATGATAATGTAAATAGATGGAGTTAGTTGCGACAAGATAAAGCCTATAATAATCTCCTGGAGAAGAATAGAGAAGAATTACCACATCGAGTGGGTGTATACTCAACCTGTATAACAGCTACCCGGTCTAAGATTGCAGTATTACACTAAGATAACTAAACTAACATATGCTTACCCTTTCGGTAACGAAATAACATGGCTTATCAATCTTATTTTTTTCAATCTTTTTGCACAGCGGAGTTGACACTATTTTACGCTTTTGTCAACATTTTAATATTATACCAAATAACTATCTATGGAACAAGTACATACAAGAAAACGTTCAAATTAAGTTCTGAAACTTTAAAACAGTTGCTTTATTTCTTCCGATATTTGTCGCATGAGTTTTATACGCTTAAATAAGCTATTACTACACATAGAAACATCACTAAACGTATTAGCTAATTAAAAAACATATAAAAAATGTACACCCTTGAAAAAACTAAGACTCGTTTCTCATTATTAATCAGTTTACGCAAAAACTGGCTTCGACAATAATATCGCCATCATTATAAATAAGTATATCACTGAAAATGACTCTAATCGTCATCGAAACTATTCGTTTGAATAAACTCTTAGTAACAATTGAGTATATTTATTTAAATATTTACTTTTGGAAATTTTAATTTCCTTATTTGCACTGCTTTCTATGTATTGTTAGATTTCTACGGATTTTGTAACATTTTGAGCTATGCAAACTCATTTCTCTGATACGTTAGAAAAACGTGTACTTTTTACAGTTCTGAAAAATCGTATTTTTAAGAAAACTTTTATCAACATTTAAATTACAAACAATTTGAAAGCAATTAGGCAAAGTTTAAAGTAAAGTTAAACAATGTGAAAGCAGTCTTACAGTTTTGATTTTATAACCGTAAAACATTTGTTTACAAAAAAGAGTTCTGTTTTGAGGGATCACGCGCTACCGTGTTTATGAAGATATTGTCCACTTTACGAACATTTTCATCACCGCGCCATCTTAAAGCGTCGCTTCATTACGGCTAAAAAAACAATCTGTAAATGTAGTTTGTATGTAATGCTGCAGTAAGAGCATTGTTGGAGCAGTGGAGCATGGCTCCCTATCGCGTGGCGTACACTCGTGCACTCGGTCATGGCTTTGCTTCGCCCAGATGTCACGTAACCAGAGCTGGCTTTCTTTAAAAACACTTCTACCTTGTAAAAACATTCGCCCGTTCGAGGAAAAACAGAGATAAAGTAGTTCAAGTAATAGAGTTAAACAAAAATACTGACGTTAAACATCTGTTAAGTGGAGTAATGAAAACAATAATTGTTTATTAACAATTATTGATACTGTATTACCACTTGAAAGCTGTATATTTTCCATGTCTAAACAAATTCTCAACACCTAATGAAAATGCCGTTTAGCAACATGAAAGATTAGAACAATATTCAATTAATGCCTTAATATAATCACATTTTTAACCAAAGAAACAATAATTGGTTCTTCAAATGCTTAGTTAACATACTAACTAGAATAATTTGTTTGTAGCAATATTTTTGGCGATTACTATAGTTTCTTCGGAGTTTAGTTGGCATAAAGAACAGATAATACTAATGCATTTCAAGCGGATTTTCCACACTACTAGCCGTTCTACTGACATTGACTGAATATCATTCGACTCGCATCTACATTTACTGAATAAACTTATTAATATTACAAACAAAAGTATACATAATTAGAGAAATGATAATTATTGTTTTCTTTAATAATAATGTAAGGTAAAACATAAACTAATGTTAAAGCTTAACAATAGGTCTATTGTAATGCTAGCGCTCGATAAGTTACCAATAAATCTAGTCAGTACATAACAATTTTGAAAATATTTTCTTAAGAAAGAACACTTAAAATAATCAATTTTACAAATTAACTCTATATTGTAATGGTTTTTACTATTTATATTTCTTAAAAGTTTATTATACATATATATCATTATATCTATTTATAACATGAAGAACTGTATAAGAAATTGTAAGAGGAACGTATAACCTTATAAATAAACTGTATACAGTGAAAAATAACGCGAACAGTAACCAGATATTTTCAATCGGAGTAGTAGCGCAGAAAACTTTACTAACCCTTGTATTGCCAACTAAACTGGGAAGGGAAAATAGAGAAGTTGTACCACTATTACATGACAAGGGAAGTACTACCTGGAAAACGTGCTCAACAATTTTACATCTGAGAAATTTAAAACTGATGTTCAACACTCTAAAATCTGCAAGCGTCTACTAACCACACTACCATGAAGAAAATTAAATTTTCACTGAAATAGAATAAAGACGGGCGCTCATAGTATTAAAAGTCGCTCTCGAGCTTGTGTGTCAATGCACACAGAAATCTACCCGTCTGCATGCATCCGTTTTGTAGTTACTCCGGGCTCCTGTATCTAGGCAAGCGTTTTGTCCCGCACATGCTCTAAACCCTACGGGGTCCGTAGGAGGGGTGTTGGGGGTCAGTGGAAGATATTTGAAGATGCTTTATTTTAAAAAGCATATATACAAAGAACACCCTCTTTTTTCGAATCAACTTTGTATTACAAAATGTGAAGGGGCGAATGGGTTTGGTAGTGCCTTCTCGCATTGGTGCTGGAATAGATAAAACTAGAATTGGTAATTGCTTGTAATAAATACTAACAGTTCTGTCAGTTCCAATTGTATTCAATCTAGGAATTGCATAAAAAATATGTATAAACACGATTAAAAAGCTTTCTTCGATCCTAAATGTCTTCTCTTAATTTTAAGCAAATATTTTTTAAGTGAGTATTACGACAAAATTAATAAAAATTGTAAAGGGTAGCTTTTCACGAGTCCTCAATAACAACATTAGTAATTCAGGGGGTCCTCGACAAAAGTGAGTTTGTGAACCCTTGCCTTAAACTCCTTTTTGCAACAGACCCCTTAAGGTTTGTTCACCAGGAAGGAGCTGCCTGCTTTGTATTAAACTCGTGGGTTATGTAACTTTGTATTCTAATCGACCTGTAACAATTAATAGAAGCTATGTTCTTCTTTTCTCACGGTTGCTTCACTACCGGAATGGGAATCCTAGAGAAAATAATTGATTTATTCAATGAGACCTACTGGATACGGTATACAACAATGCCAACTCTCCATCACTCGAATCATTGTCCTCTAGCTACGGAATACTCTTTGAGAAATTCCCGTCCCACCTTCAACATTTGACGTCATCGTTCTACCATTAGAGCAGCTTCGGTACCGACCCCAAAACAACGCGGCAATGTGCTGTTAGTTTATACCAAAATTGTTCAAATTTCTAAATATAATTTTTACAAGTTCTAAATAACTCAAGAAATCCAACGCACGCCCATATCTACAGTATCCATAACATACATTTGATTAAAGAAAAATATGTTTTAAGCGCCTTTTTTGAAAAAATAAGTTATCTGGTTATGCTATGCTCTTTTCTTTATCTTTGCAATACACATTATCTCTGTGTCAGTTTTATTGCTTAGTAAAAGTATTCCAGTGTATAATAAATAAAGCTTGCAGCGAAAAAGATAAAACATTATCTTTAATAAGGTGTTTAGAAGCAGGATTAACATGTGGAATTCAAAATGTACTGCATTCAGTGTTATGATGACGGCCTTACACACTTCTTTTTTTCTTTACGCCAAACAAATCATGGTTTAGTTTATTTAAAGATTTCAAGGTCAATATTTTTAATATTTTACTTCTTCTACTTTAAAAGGCAAATTTAAGAGAATCTTATTTTAATATTAAAAGTCGCTCGTTCGTCAAAATAGTCCATATTGATTAGTGGAGAACGTGTATTAATGCCGTGTAAAAAGTAAAATTTCAAAAATAATATAAATTTACAATATTTTAAAGGAAAACACGATTTAAACTATTACAACCCTTCTTTTTTTCATTTTTGAAAAGTATACGTCGTTATTCAGTCTATCATATTTTCCAATTGGAGTAAAACTGTTGAAATACGTAGCAAAGAATAAATTAAGCGAAGATTTTCGAAAGTCAAACTCAGCCATTAAAGCTAACACGTGTATCGCCTTCACTTACACCTATTTCTAAGTTATGGTTTCACACAATCATTTTTATTGATATTTATAATGCTCATAGATTACTTTACTTTCAGCTCTCTTTTAACAGTGAATTTAAAGTTACGTCCGAAATAACATTATTTTCCAATACGTTAACGGTATATAAAGTAGTCGGCCAATAACGTACTGACTTGGTTTTCACCTATAATCCTATTACATTAATTAATACCATTTGTTGGGGTATTTTTATTAAAAATCAAAAGAAACATTTAAAGTATTATTGTACTACTGAAATTGAAAAATGTAAAGGCATAATAATAAATGAGGTAATGGTATATTCTATGTCTTTCTACAAGGCATTAGAATAGATATCTCAATAGATATTACAATAGATATTACAATACATATTACAATAGATATCTCAATAGATATTACAATAGATATTACAATAGATACCACAATAGATATTACAATAGATACCACAATAGATATTACAATAGATATCTCAATAGATATTACAATAGATATTACAATAGATACCACAATAGATATTACAATACATATTACAACAAATATCACAATAGATATTACAATAGATATTACAACAAATATCACAATAGATATTACAATAAATATTACAATAGATATCACAATAGATATTACAATAAATATCACAATAGATATTACAACAAATATCATAATAGATATTACAACAAATATCACAATAGATATTACAATAAATATCACAATAGATATTACAATAGATACCACAATAGATATTACAATACATATTACAACAAATATCACAATAGATATTACAATAGATATTACAACAAATATCACAATAGATATTACAATAAATATTACAATAGATATCACAATAGATATTACAATAAATATCACAATAGATATTACAACAAATATCATAATAGATATTACAACAAATATCACAATAGATATTACAATAAATATCACAATAGATATTACAATAGATATCACAATAGATATCACAATAGATATTACAATAGATATCACAATAGATATCACAATAGATATTACAATAGATATCACAATAGATATTACAACAAATATGTAAATAAAATCAAACAATTGAAGACATTTATAAGGTTATCTCATATCATCTTCTTAATGGCTTGCATGAGCTTAAACCCATTTCTTTATTAACATTACAACTCGGCCCCAATCGTGCCCACCATGGGCTTTTGTAAATTTATTAAGAAAATTAAGAATGCTTCAATTTTGCTCAGTATATTTGTTGCTTGAAAAAACATCGGTAACATTTTACTGAAAATTACTATCCTTTTTCATTAGCTTTACGGTTAGACCAATAGCAAATAAAGACTTTTCTTTTAATACATCTGACAAACGATATTCTATTAAATCTCAATTAAAGAAAAAATGTCCATTACCATTAATAACAAAAATAAAGAAATAACATTTTTAATTTTAAAATTTCATATTTGTCTGGGCTCCTAAATCTCACATTGTTGACAAGTAATTATGAATATTTTATGATTTTATAATAATAAACCCAATTCAAATGAATAAAAATTATAGCTCAAATATTTTTACGATTAGGGCAAATTCGCACAATTTGTCTCAAACTTTAAGGCCAAGATATAAGTTTGTAGCAAAACAGAGATCTATTTAATCGAGCCAAGAGACAAAGCTGTGTACTTGCTTCTTATTTGTTTTAAAATGTGCTCTAAAATACTTCCTCACTTTTTTTTTAATTTTGAGAAAATATTTCGATATTTGGGGTTTAGTTGGGATATATTTTTATTCCCGTTATATTTTGCTACTAGGTTTATAGGTCTTTATATTCTTCATCAGTTACCCAGGTTATATATAGTGTTACATAACAACCAGTATTCTAGTTATTGTATAATTCCAAGGTGACCTGGCTGCTTTGTACGGTAATCATGTTAAACCTTTATTATCTCAAGTAGTTCTGGAGTTCGTCTTGTCCAAATGGCAGACCTATAACCAGTCCAGGTCTAATAGCAAGGTTGACAGACTCTTGCATACTGGTACCACGGGTTGTGGCACCAAACCCCCCGTTTCGCGACTGATATTAGCCACGAGGGACAAGAGTCACGTGTTTGAGGTTGGTTTCGAGGAGGTAGAGATTTCATAGCTGGAAGTGGATTTCCCGAGCGGGAGGGTCTGTGCGTTTTGGCATTGGTCGAACCGGGTGACCCTTGCTACTCTTCACTTTCACCACCTCTTTCCTCAATCGTTTCATAAGCACAGATACCGTTGTCGCATCTGTTGTCTGCTTTAAATAAGTCCAGGACTTGCTTGATAGAGGTGATACTGCTCACAGGGGTAATTCCCGCAGGTGTTAGTTATAGTTCCACATCTCGTGGTGCTTATATTACAACCAATAGACGTTATCATCCAGCTTTCCACTTTAGAAAAATGATTTTCAATAGAAGAACACAAATCTGGTATTGGAGTCCGTACTAAGAATGTTGTAGTGACAAAATGTCTCTAATTGTACATTATTTACTACCTATTTATTAGGAATATACTGTGGTTAAATTTAATTATAAATACACAAAATCCTCTTAACCACAAACATTTTTTTATTTTACCCTTATGTATATTTCAGTTACCAAGTAACCATCCTCGGAGAGATATACAAAGACAGTATTTGTATGTTACCCCTCTAAAGATGGTTACTTGGTAAATGAAATGTACATAAGGGTAAAATAAAGAACGTTTGTGGTTAAGAGACTTTTGTGTATTTATTATTGTACATTATTTATTATTTAAGTTTGTAATATTTCACTGTATTATAAACAGCAACTGAATTTGTAATTATAAAGAGTTTATAAATAATTTATGAAGATCATTTATTTTAATTACAGACTTAGTATAACTTTAGTGGAACTTAACCACTTACGTTCCTGTGGGAGGGGTGTACTCAACTAATTCCATGTTTATATATAAACTATAAATGAAACGAGAGAGCTTCTATAATGTCGCGCCGTATGATTATTTAACTACCCTCCCAAAAAAACAAAAACGTTACTTAATTAAAAAGTTTAATTTTTTAATACGAATAAAAAGTTAATACAAGACACCTTTACACCGTGTTAATGGTGGCTAAACACATTTTTCGATTAAAAGAATTTCTAATAATCAACTAGATTGATAATGTGCGCACCACAGAAGAAACACGCGACCGGGAAGGATATGCTTTGCGCATTACGTCAGCGAGTCGTTACGTCACCAAAAGGTTCATTAATAACTGTAGCAATGAACTTTTGTTATAGGCGTCTCAGACACCAGATGGCGTGCTATCGCCTGTGTCTTTCCTTTACGGCAATACTTAACGCAGCGCTCTGACGTAGTGGGCTGGAGGTAATTTCATGTAACATACTAACCTCTCAAAGTGTATGGGATGTTTTATGGTAGTGGTGGAGTTTATGTCGTGTGTAATGTTGTAAAAAGCAATGAAAGGGCTTTACAGTCGCATTCAAGTCAGAATCGTTATTTTAGAAACGTTGGTGAAGCATTCAAAGCGTCATTAAACGTTCTAATAAATCTCAATTTAAGAAAAATTGTTTGACTTTCGGGGAGATAATAACATTAGATAATAACAAAAATAAAGAATAACATTTTTAATTTTTAAATTTCAGATTTTGTCTGGGCTTCTTAGATACCGCATTGTTGACTGTAATTTTGAATATTTTAAGATTTTTAAAAAATAAACCAAAATCAAACTAAGCCGCTCACAGTCAATAAAAACTAGAGCTCATATATTTTTACCGTTAAGGAAAATTTGCACAATTTGTTTCACGCTTTAAAGCAAAAAAATAAATCTTGTTCCAAAAGAGAGGTGTATTTTATGGAGTAAAGAAACAAAGCTTTGAGCTTGCTTCTTATTTGTTCTAAAATTTGCACTAAAACACTTCCCCACATAAAGTTGTTTTAAAATTTTGACAAAATTTATGATTTCAAGGTTTAGTAGGGATATATTTTTAATTTCATTATTAGATTGGTATAACGTTTATACGGTCTTTAAATAGGATAAAAGTCTTAATCATTTACACAGGTTATATATACTGTTACATAACAACTAGTATTCTACTTATTGTATAATTCCAAGGCGACCTGGCTACTTTGTAGGGTGGTCGTATTGAACCTTTATATGTTGCTATTTAAACGAAATATACATATCATCAAAGAAATCAATGAAATCTTTACTCCTACACTTTGATTAAATAATTTAATAACAATAAAGAGCTTTATGCCTACGTAAATAAAAAAGTTTTTTATTCATACAATAAAAGTTTTATATCACAAAGTTAGAAGGTAATCCAAAAGCACAAATCTACAAAGCTGTTATAATTTTAAACTAGGCTTTTAAAAATAGACGTTTTCCTAACCTCATAAAAAATAGAATAGCTGGTGATACAGAAATTTACGTTAGAGAGGGTTATTTCAGTTTGACTAAGATAATATTACGCCACTATTACCAATTCCACAGAGTCATTGGCGAGTCACCATGGCGAGTCATTGTTTTGTCTTTAATTTAATTCAGAGTCGATTAGCAAAATCAAGATATATCAAAACTGATAACTATTTTATGAATTAATATTACTTAATAAAACAGTGTTGATAATCGATATCGTGGCAGGACAAGTAAAGACCGATTCAAGCCAAAATATTTTTCCAAACTTTACACTTGTCAAGGAATATTTAGCTGCTTTTAAAGTCAGTACTTTTCCTACTAGATAGGTTGACAAGACGAGGTTTCTGGTCGGGCAAACAGGTTCTTACGCGCCTTAACATGACTCCAGTCTGCTCCGTCACCTTTAAGTACATGTACCGTTACTTTTAATCAAGGAAGAGCATACTCCGAGCTTTTAATAATCCCCCAAGACAACCAAAATCCGTTACATAAAGTTATGCTGAAGATAGATTTACAATAAATATCCATCAAAGATTAAATTCTATTTTTAAATTTAGATTGAAAAAGTAAATGTATTGATCTTTAATACATAGTTTAGATCTAAATTTAATATATTTTCATGCTCGTAACACTAAACTGAAATAAAACTTTAGTACATCTATCAAGAATCCAAGAAATCACTTTGCAAGAAAAATATTCTTTACACAAAAACTAATTTCCTGGTAGCCTATTCACTGTCATCGAGGCTAAAATTGTCAGTAACATCACGAACTGAGTGCGGAATATACGAGTGTGCAGTCCACTATTATATCTATGTACTTTATCTTGTATAAAACTAAATGTCAACATAAAATGACCGCAGATATTTCCACCTGTGGTCTTGTAAAGGTTATTTAGTGCAACAGGCTGTCCGCCGAATGTGCAATTGCACAGTTGCTTCTGTTCCATTCGTTGCTGATAACGAATGGTGTGCTGCAGCTTTAAATTGTACTGTAGAAACAGAACAGTGAAATACTACATTGCTGAATGCTCTCTAGTGAGAATTAGTGGAACTATGAATAGAACGAATTATACACACAGATTTACAGATCTGTACAAGTTCTCCTAAAAATAACTTCTATTCAATTAATATTAAAAAAAAATTTCGATTAATAATTTGTTTCAGTTCAATTTTTGCGAGAAATGTGTATTTTCAAGCTTTCAACTGTTAGTGTAAGATACATGAATGCATAATACATTAACCATTGTGCAATATATGTTTAAGTATATTACTCTGCCTTTCCTAGCATCAAAATATTATTCTTTGTTGACGCGTTTCGGATTAACTTCATCATCAAAACTTTAAACTGTACTTCTTTCCAGATTATTTATTTAACTTTATTAATCATAACTAGACTTAAAATTACACAACAAGAGAAGATGAAAATAAATGATGCTTTTATACTTATTACATCGGAACAATTTATTCTAAAAATCGCTGTAGCTTAAAGAAGAAATTATACTTATAGAAATTTAATACAAGGCTAAGAAATAAAATACCACTCTTATAATTAACTTATTCATACCTAACTCCATTTAATGTCTGTTAATAACTATAAAATGTTTTTTGGTTAATGATATATCACAGATCAATTCATGTTTTTACAAATACTTTACGTTTTGATTTTCTAACCAAAAATCCTTTTCGAGAGCTAAAAATGCATTCATCTAATATTAAACCATAGCTTACAATTTATAAAATTAATAACAATACTCTTAACATAGTTACAATCAAACATTTCACTCCTCTTTTAAAGTTTTAGCTCTTGAAAACGATTTTCGGTTAGAAAATAAAAACGTAGTGTATTTGTAAAAACATGAATTGATCTGTGATCTATCATTAACTTTAAAAAGAGTATTTATACTTTTTGTTGTAGTATAATGCTGGAAATTATTAAAAATTACAATTCAAAACAAAAGGATTATGAAGTTAAAACGAGTTAACTCGCTTCCTTGTAGTGGTACTCTGCTGACTCGTTATAAAAATATGCAATACGGGCACGCATCTATTATCAATTTAATAAATATTAAAATATGTTGTATTTACATGAACAGGTAGCTTAAATCAACCGTTACTAAATCAGTTTAAACTGTGCGAACAGCCTACATTTATCGCGCCAACCCTTGCTTAAACAGAGTTATTGTGCATGATATACGCCTATGTTGCGGGGGATTTTTCTATCTGTAATGTTGGTGCTAATGATTTCATTAAACACGCATTTGTTTTATCCGCAAACCGAGACGTCCTGTAAAATTATTGCGCTTTAGGGAAATGAAAACAAAATACATTACTCTCAACCACCGCTTGTACCTAACGAGGGAAATTGTAAAAGGATAATTAGAGCCGACGCCGACGTTAAATTTGTTTATTTAAATTTATGGGACATTTGATCATATAATGATTTTACTGATGCAACTAAAGCGTTTTTAACATTCAATTGACATGGTCTTTATTCATAATAACTTATAAATATTTAGTTTCAACAATTTATCACACATTGTCCAATACTAATTGGAACTTTGAGCCTCACAACCATTGATGACCAACTTTACAACTTACAATCACTGTCAAATATATGATGAACATTGAATCTATAACCACTGAAATATAGATCAACATACAATAATTGAAAGAAATATAATTGCAAGTTACAATCGATGTCAAATATATGATGAACATTAAATCTACAATCACTCAAATATAGATCAACATGCAACTTACAATAACTGAAATATAAATAAATATGACTGCAAGCTACAATCACTGATATATAAACGAATAGAATTACGCAATTTTTAAAAATATCTGTGACAAATTTAAAAAAATAAAACCTCTTAAATACAAATAGAGCTCATTATTTGCCTCTTATGTACATTTCGATGGTAAAACAACCCGCTTCAGACAACAAAAAAAGTTATTATTGAAACAATTTCCTTTCAAGATGATGCTTTACAATGTATATGTACATAAGGATTTAAATTAGATGTCTTATTTCTTAGATGTTTTCTGCACAAGAGGTTTTATCCATTTAAATTAAAATATTAGGCTCAGTTGCTTTAGGATATCTATGAACATTTTACTTATAACCAATATTACACAGATGACGAGCACACAAATTACAATCAATACTGTTGTGTATGTGTGTGTGTGTGTGTGTGTGTGTGTGTGTGTGTGTGTGTGTGTGTGTGTGTGTGTATGTGTGTGTGTGTGTGTGTGTGTGTGTGTGTGTGTGTGTGTGTGTGTGTGTGTGTGTGTGTGTGTGTGTGTGAGTGTGTATGTGTTTATGTGTGTGTGTATGCTTATCTGTGAGTGCTTGCGTGTGTGCGTGCATCTCTCTCTCTCTCTCTCTCTCTCTCTCTCTCTCTCTCTCTCTCTCTCTCTCTCTCTCTCTCTCTCTGAGTGTGTGTGTGTGTGTGCGCGCGCGCGCGCGCGCCCATGCGTGTATGCGTGATCAGAATATTTCAACTTATAATTGAAATATAAATAAGAATCATTACCTATTACAACCCCTGAAATATAAACCAACATTATATCCTACAACCACTGAAGTATATGGGGTTGACGGGCCAACTTATAATTTCTGATATTATATGACCAAATCATTTACTACCAAATAATTTACAACTGAAATACAGAGGACGATCGTTATAACTTATAAATAGCGAAATACCAATTGTAAAGTTAAAAGGATTGACAAATTGACGTAGAAAAGAATTTGACAAACTTAAAGGGAAAACAAACACAAATTAGAAACATTGTCTATAAACAAATGACTATTAATATTGCAAAAACCTATTTTCTGCATATGTGCTCAAAGCATATGAACCCTGATTCAGAAAACAGTAATAAAACACCAAGAAACCTAGCGTTCGAAACTCAGAAACACAAACAAGTCAATAAAAGCAAACATCAAAGTTTAAACTCTTACTTACAAACATTGATAAATCTCTTTATTCGCGAGGCTGGATTGAATGGTGAAGTTTGCTGAGGCAGGTCGCAGGCCAATTAGAGATTGATTCCTTCCGCTTTCGTTGCTCTGCGAATGAAACCTATCTCCAACTTTTATCTAACTTGTGGTTCAATTCATTGGTATTTCCTCGAAAGGAAAGCTTTTATTTCGAGTTGTAATTGTGATTTGTTCTTCGGAAATCTCTTAGAAAATATTTCGATTTCTTCAAAAGGTAAGGGAAGGTTGACTAAGCCGCAGAAATGAAAAGTACAGTTTTTACTTTAGTTTGATTAAAATGTTTAGACATTTTGAAAATTTGTGCTACTAATATTTATTTTAGGTATTATATTAAAAAATAAAAATAAATTATAAATGATTTAATAAGAGAGTCATTATTTTAAATGAAAACAAAACAAGAGTGAACGATGAGGTGCAATGAAAAATAAAATTTTTAAGCGTGAAAATTAAACAGTTAAACTTTATCTAGCACGTTCGCGACAGAATTAAACTATTAAAGGTCATGTGGCAAACAGAGGGCTTAATATATATACATACATATATATATATATATATATTCGTATAAAGAGTAGGTAAACTTTTATAACCAGACGACCCTTAGAGGTCACCTATACAACATCAGGCACTCCCGTCATCCCTCACCGGGACCATAAGGCCCAATCCTATTAGCACGCTTCCGTGAACGTCCTACATTTGTTGTGTTTTATTCTACGCATTAAAAAGTATTAATAAGTAAGAAAATAATGAGTCAACGCTATGAGTTGACGAAAGTCCAAAGTCGATGCTTTTGAAAATTACCTGCGAGCACCTCCACTCTCCCTTCACTCTCATCGAGTCCCGCAGCCCCCTCTACTCCCAGCTTATAGAATTTTACCTATACAAATGTAGCAGAGATTATAGTGATGGGTGTAATTCGAAACTCTACATTTAAAGTACTGGAGCTTGAGATTTTAGTATTTGTCACCAAATTTCCAATTACAATTCTCATCGCGTCTCCCCGTATCCTGTACAATAATTTCCACTGAAATCGTGATGTAATTATAACATCACTTCGTATTAACTTAATTGTATTTATTTATTTATAGTGTCAGAATGTATTTTATTACTTTTTCTTTAAATTAAATACATCTTTTAATAATATTGTTTTCTCCAGATGCTCTTGCCCCTCACCCATTTATTTCATTTCCCCGCTATAAAAACATTGACCTAGAAATAACTGCAATCAATTAAAGTGTTAAATTATAATTAAATTTTAAATTCTAAACGATCAACGTTTTAACAAGTTGAACGTTTGGTCCTTCTAACGAAAGGGGAAGGGAGACGCGAAAACTAGGTGAAGCGGGAGGAATTCTGTTTCCGCAACAATATCCTGACAGCAATTCTGTTTCCGCAACAATACCCTGACAGCAATTCTGTTTCCGCAACAATACCCTGACAGCAATTCTGTTTCCGCAACAATATCCTGACAGCAATTCTGTTTCCGCAACAATACCCTGACAGCCATTCTGTTTCCGCAACAATACACTGACAGCCATTCTGTTTCCGCAACAATACCTTGACAGCCATTCTGTTTCCGCAGCAATACCCTGACAGCCATTCTGTTTCCGCAACAATACCCTGACAGCCATTCTGTTTCCGCAACAATACCCTGACAGCCATTCTGTTTCCACAACAATACCCTGACAGCCATTCTCTTTCCGCAACAATAACCTGACAGCCATTCTGTTTCCGCAACAATACCCTGACAGCCATTCTGTTTCCGCAGCAATACCCTGACAGCCATTCTGTTTCCGCAACAATACCCTGACAGCCATTCTGTGTCCGCAACAATACCCTGACAGCCATTCTGTTTCCGCAACAATAACCTGACAGCCATTCTGTTTCCGCAACAATACCCTGACAGCCATTCTGTTTCCGCAGCAATACCCTGACAGCCATTCTGTTTCCACAGCAATACCCTGACAGCCATTCTGTGTCCGCAACAATACCCTGACAGCCATTCTGTTTCCGCAACAATACCCTGACAGAAGGTGGAAGCAGTTTAGTCTAATCCGTACTACTCGGTTACGTTTACCTTTAAGCAAGCTCATTATAAGACGTGCTTCGCAAAGTAACCATACTGTAACTTAATAGAGGCAATTTTGTGTTTTTGTGTAAGGGAAAGTTGATCTAACACGGATCCTCTCTTTCCAAACAGAATATTAATTTACTATGGCCAAAAATTCCACAAGTACTACAATTCTGATGTAGGCTACATCTCTATAGTTGCTGAGACCTGGCAGAAATCCGAGACAGCATTACAGACAATAGCGACCTCGAACGTCTAACAATCCTCTATTGGACTGCGCGGCACCGAATGGCAGAAATACCAAGAGTGGGCGTTGGATGAAGAAGAAAAGACAGTTCTGACGTATTGTATACAGTATAACTACGTGAAAACCTCTGCAATCTTGAGTAACACATTTCCCTCTACTTCATAGCGAGTGTATAATCGCAGGAAAACAAATAAAAAAAAGTAATGAAAATTAAAAATCCATACGTTTCTAATAACTAATATTATACTTAAAAACATATTGTCCGGACTAGATACACCTAGAGTATGCACTTAGTCACTCAGATTATTTAATTGCAGTCCAGCAGATAAAATACTGTGAATAAAAATATTAGCAGGACTGGACACACCAACCGCATGTTTACTGAATGTACATAATACCAGAGGCTACTTAATTGCAGTTCAACAGGTAAAGTAATGTGAACAACAATACATAAAGTCTTACCGAAAAACATTGTTCTTTTATCGGCGGTTAACAAAACTGGCTGTTGATACTACATTGTTGCCAAATTAAACACTGAGAAAACCACAAAATATTACTTAAACCGTAGTCGTACGCATACTTCTGCACAATAAAACAGATAAAAGAAAAATAATAAAAATCTAAACAAAAACTAGAAATATATAGTTCTTGAAAAAAGTGGAAAGTAAAATACAGTATTAATTTCTCTTGAGAAACGATAAACTGTGTACATCAACAAGAGGATTTTTAATATTAATAAAATGCAGCAGAAAGTTTTAAAAATACATTTGCTATTGAAGTTTTAACTAAAACTTTGTTAAGAACAGACATTCAATTCTTAAAGAATATGCTCAGATTTAAAAAAATGTTGAAGTGTTAATGATTTAAGGTCTATTGTATAACACAATTTCTGGCTAGAAATTCAAAGCTGCTAACCACGCAAACACGACTGGACGGGCGGAATCAACGATATTACCAGAACGTGATAATTGGCTGTTTCTGTAAAATACACAACTTAAGATCGGACATTAACACGTTGGAATGTTGGCAGTATTTCTGAAAGCCAGCCACGGTCAAAAGTTTTAAGCAATAAAACTGAAGAACAGCGTTGTGCAGAGTCGAAGGTTATAGAGACTGGAAATTGTCATTGCAGCAACTTGAATAAGGCCCGGTGAAGAAAGTTTTATATAAAGATACTTTGTTCAAAAATTAAACGAGATTTAATAGGGTCGTTTGTAGGATACTCGTTCTTTACGAGGTCGTAACTCGTAACTTGTTACGCGCTTTTACACCTGTGATATAAAAAACCGTATACCAGCTTTTTCTTTCTTTCAGTTCCTTCCTTTAGTTCACACTTTCCTTATATATATCTTGTACAAATTTTCAATCATTAATAAAATACTTTCTAATTCATCCACTCAAGTTCAAATACACATTTTTATAACTGTAGCTGATGTTAAATAATGACAATACAGTTTTTCCAAACATTCAGTTTTTGTGTTGTACATCTTGAGGTTTTTATAAAAATTACACTTGTTTGTATTTGCTTGGCAAAAAAAATCACTACTTACTGATTTATTCAGCAGACGCGTTTCACAATAGGTCAGTACATTTTTCAATGCTGTGAAATACAGACAAGACTGTTGCTCAGGCGTGTTGTGTTGGTGTGAGTCTGTGGTGTGTTATTGTTCATAGAGTAGTTGTTAGTCATGTGCTACCACTCTATGAACAATAACACACCACAGAACAAAAATACACCACAGACTCACACCAACACAACACACCTGAGCAACAGTCTTGCCAGTATTTCACAGAATTAAAAATGCGCTGACCTAGCACGAAACGCGTCTGCTGATTAAATCGGTAAGTAGTGGTTTTTTTTACCAAGATAAAACAAACAAGTGTAAATAATTCTTTATTAAATTTTAAAAATGTTGACGACCTTAGGTCAGATTCGAACTGAAAGACTTCATGTTTGAAATTCAGCACTTTGGCAGTGAACCAATTTTCCTATAGCTGGCATATATCCCCTATTTCTTAAAGAGGGATAGGAAATTTCTTTTTCAACCTTTAATTATTGCCATGGTTACCACACAATATTGTTAATAATGCTTTAAAATTAAAAATGAATGAAAACAATAAACTAAACAAACTGGTTTAACATTACCGAACCTTGCTTCATAAACAGACAATACGAAAGAAAAGCGAAAAGAAACTATATTCATTGTAAATATAAAATAAAAAAACACTAAAATAAAATATTTTTTGTTGATCTTAGTAGGAGTTGACATAATTTTTTTTTGTTTTACTAGTTTTAAACTGTTAATTGTTTGTTTTTTTATATAATACTTTTGTTAGGCCAGATTTATTTGTAATTTAGAACATGCCTTTATAATCAATGTCAATATGTATTTGATGATAAAAATCTAAAGCAAGCAAGTTAACAATGTTAGAAGAACTCGAACCTACTACTTGTAACTGCCGTTTTTGCTACTGTACTTTCCTTAACCTGATCTAATTCAGTGTTTGGATAGCTGTATGGGAGAGACAATGATATATTTTAAACGGACTTTCCGCACTACTAACTGTTCCATTGACATAGTTTGCATGCCATTTAGACGCCTTCAAAAGTCGTTGTTTTTTCATAAGGTCCGACGCTGGCTAAAGATATTGTTCTTAGAAATAAAAATATACTTTTAGTTAAAAGACTTAGTATGGAACGACCACATTAGAGACAAATTGTAGGTTGTTCACTAAATTGTATGGGTCGTACCATTTATTTTTGTTTTGAATAGACAAATAAATAATTTTTTCTGAAGATGGTTCCTTTGGAATCAAAATTCACACAATGTTTTATTTATTTTTAAAAAAATATTACACTGCAGTTATTTTATCTTATTAAAATCATTTATTTGCTTTAACTATCTATATATGTTTGTTTATTATTCTTAAATTTTCTATAAGAACTCCTAAATGAGGTAGTTTATAAACGTATAAAGTGGTAAAATTATAAAATAAATTACTTGTACAGTATAACCTCTCTAATTCGTCACCTCCTGTAATTCGTCGCCCAACTCGTCACAACTCACAACAATAACAAACACCGGTTGCAAGACTGCGCTGTTAAGTAGTATATATATGCGTCGGCCATCAGATAAGGCCGATACCAGGCATGAGTTTTTCAATTACTGAGAAAATCTCTCAATACATTCTTCCTTGTCACACATCTCCTTCAGTAATGAACTGACTACAGCATAGTAGACAGAGTTCAGTCGCATTATAAGTTACACTGTAGTTTATGCAAATTGTATTCTACAGTTCAGATTTCGTTTCCTTTCTTCATTTTATATTTTTTTCCAACAATGGTTATAAAAAGGGGGCAATCTGTAAACGCGATAATTACAAGACTTTAACGTCGGTTGATACGTATGACACTGTATAACGGTTACGGAAAGGCGAGAGTGGGATTAAGCTATCGTTAGAATTCGGAATTCCTAGAACGAAAGTAAATAACATCAAGAAAAAACGGCAATAGAATTGAAGAGTGCAAAGCAAAAATGGAAGTTTCCGATGGAGATGTAACAAACGAAAAAGAATGAAAACACCGTTTCACGTTCTACTTGATGATGCGATATTTATTTAGTTGTAATTACGAACTATAGCCTACTGCAGACTACAAATGTTTTTATAGTGTTATGTAATAATGTTGTTGAGTGTTTCGCCCGACATAAATAATTCAAGTACAACATTAATTACTCTACATACCTATTCACATATTTATGTTCTATGTTTACCCATAATTGCATGTTAATTTTACGACTTCAGTAATTCGTCTTTAACTCGAATTCGTCCCCATTTGGTCCCGAACGTGACGAATTAGAGAGCTTCTATAGTAGCGTAAAATACTTAATACATTACAAGATAATCAATATACTTAGTTAAAGGTCCTAGTCCCGGCGTATGGGACAGACAATGTTAGTTAGTACTTCTAGAAAGAGTTTCTGCAAAACCCGCAGTTGTTCTGACAACGCGTCATTAGAAATCATATATTATATTACCAATACTCTTAGGATTAAGTGTATACTGATATAAATAAGATAATATTACTTATATCTGAAGATAATTCAAGGTATAACAAAACCAAAGCTTTACAATGTAGCGTAAAATATTTTACTGTTAAAATATAGCAATAACAGAAACGTTTGGAAATATATTACACGAAGAAAGGTTTTGAAAAATCAATTATCCTAATTTTTTCAATATTGTAATAATTTTTTAATTCTTATTCAATTTCTTCTATAAGCATCGAGTCTTCTGATACATATCTTGTACAAAATTTCAATCGTTTACAAAATACGTTTTTATTCATCCAATCAAGTTCGAATATATTTCTTTTAACATACAGTGGATGACAATTGAGCTTAATACAAATATTTATTCAATAATTAAATTAATATAAATTAAATTATAAGATATCAGATTCGAATTGAGTGTTTTTGTGTTATGTATCTTCAGAAATGTACCTCTCAAAGATATGAACTGCCAACTTTTCATAGCTAAAAATATACTTCTCACAGAGGTACAGTAAACTCCCGATTATCCGTGGAATAGGGTGGCCCGGCAAAGCCGGATAACGAATTCGAAGGATAATAGGCTATGAACAAAGAATACGCAAAACTATCGATAATCGATTATTATGCCATAAGTTTACACAAATAATGACCCCGGTTAATGCAACTCACAAATAATCTTCAGAGGACAAAATAAATATAGAAAATAATTTAAAATGTCGATGTATTTGACGGATTATAACATGTACATATATATATATATATATATATATATATATATATATATATATATATCTAACTATTTACAATACGTACATAAGTATATGTCAAAAGTAAGTATGTATGTACATATGTAATTTCCTTTACACATAATACTTTCACTTTTTAACAAAAAACCTGTCACTTTCGTCTGTTTTTCTGGGAGCATTAATTTAGCTTTAATGTGCGATCTAAGTTTCTTTGCGAACCATTTTGTCGCACAGTGTCTACTTGTATCACAAAACCATAAAGATCGATAATGTATATGACAGACATGGATAATGCATATGTCACGTCCTAGACTATTTATAGCCGAGATTAGCTGACATATTTGTTTACAATCTTATGATACACATTAGGTTTTCGGACATCCAAGCATTTTGTCATTGTCTCTTATATACAGTAGTCTGCTCGCTCCTTTTATTTCGCTGGCCCGCGTTGGGATGCTTCCCTTTCAATGTAAAAATGAGTACGTACATATTTACATATCTATTCCCTTCATCTTAACTTCTATTAAGCCTTATATGTATTTACGTCGTAATTCACAGTTTGGAAATTTAAACACATGAATCTGATTGTAATAAAAATTGGATATTTGTAAAACAATGGCAGACCCCGGATAATCCGCAAACCGGTTGATCCGCCCACGGATAATCGGGAGTTTACTGTATATGAATTTTTCTTTGCCGCCCATCTGGTTGTCATCGAAACCTGTATTGCACAACCTTAAATTGTTGCCATGGTTACCATACAATATTATAAATAATGCTATAGGATTAAAATTGAATAAAAAAAAAAAATTAACAAAAAAATGGATTAACGCTATGGAACCTTGCTTCACAAAAAGGGACAATGCGAAAGGAAAGCGAAAAGAAACTACAACACAATGCAAGCAACGAAAAAATGAAAGCGTATAAATAGTAGCAAACAAAAATAATAGTCCAACACCAAACATAGACAGGAAAATGAAAAATTGCGTAGAAATTCGCTCACTAATTTGCCACTTAACATTTTTATTCTGACATATGTGTATACATATTTATATTATTTGTAATTATAAAGTAAAAAGAAACTAAAATAAAATTGTTTGTTGATTTAAATAGGAATTTACTTTGTTTTAATGTATAATACTTGTTTCTTTAATATAATATAATTTTTGTTATTATAATAGTATTTTAAAGACTATCTTATCTCTGATACACGATGTTATTAGTTCGAGTAGTATCGCGGAAACCTTTATGAACCACGTATTACCAGCTAAACTGTGAATGGAATATTGTTGAAGCGACTAGTATTTTTATTTAAGTGGTGCGGTGTATCTGACAAATAAAACGAATTTTACGAAACTTCAACCGTACTTTTGAAGATTGTTTTAAATTTAACATGAGTTCAGTTACACATATCGCGAATCTATTTCAATTTATCACAAACGTAAATATGCATTTACTATTTTGGATATTGAGTGAATTAAAAATGCTCACAGTGAATGCCTTTTATTATTATTTGTTTTTTGTTTTTTTTTTGACATAACGACAATGACACTTTATATAAAAGACTATTTGTAAGTAAATGTAAGACATTCTGTTAGCGTTTTAATTTGGTATGAAAGGAAGCGAGTGCAAGAGAATTTCAGTTCTTAAACGGATTCTATGTGAAGTGAACGCATCTGTGCCGGAAAAGATTTTATTTTTAGTTTAAAGTGAATTCTACTCTTTATTCCCTTGTGTATTTGTATAAAAAGTTAATGGAACTTTTAAGTTCATTTGTGTAGAAATCTTTTTGAAGTTGACGAGAATTCAAACATACATTTATAAACTTACTTCTACAAACGCAACTTTATGACGGGATATATAATTCTGTTTTTGACATATATAAACACTCCAAATAGCTACATATGTTTAAAAATTAATATAACTTTATGTAGGGTATGTAATGATTACCTTATTTTGACGAGTTTTTAACTGTAGTTTTAAAATATATATTTAATAACGAGTACCAACATTGATTTTTCCCCAGAAGACAAAATTTTAAAACAAGTAATACAATTTTTTTCAAAGTCAATTCCTACTTCCATCAACAAAGAAAAACTTTATTTTAGTTTCTTTTTAATTCATAATTAAAATCAGTATAAACAAGTATATACATGTTTGTGGTAACAACATTAAGTGGTAAAAAGAAAGTGAATTTCTTTGCAATTCTTCATTTTTCTTTCTATGTATGGTGTTGGACAGTTATTATTATTTGTCATTAATTATACGTTCTTTTTATTCGTCACTTGCATCGTGTTGTAGTTTCTTTTCGCATTGTCCGTTTCTGAAGGAAGGTTCGATACCATTAATCCGGCTTGTTTGTTTATTATATTCTTTTCGTACATTTTTAATCTTAGAGCATTATTTTTTATGTTGTGTGGTAACCATGGCAACAATTTAAGGTTGTACTATGGAGGTTTCGATGACAACCAGATAAAAGAAAAATTCATATACATCTTTGAGAATTATATTTCTAGCTATGGGAAAGTTGACTCAGTGCCAAAGCACTAGTCTTCGAATATGAAGTACTCAGTTCGAATTCGACCTATACCTCACAAATTTTTATAATTTAATTATTGAAAAAATATTTAAAAAACACTGTGTGAACATTAATTTTCACCCACTATTGGTTAAAAGAAATGTATTTGAATTTGATCCGATGAATATAAACTTTATTAGTGATTGAAAATTTGTACAAGTTATATATCAGGATAGCGTGAGCTACTGAAGGAATTGAAAAATAAATAAAACTTACACAAAACTCGCTCAGTATTATCACAATTCAGTTTGACCTACAATTCTGAAATTTATAAATCTAACACTATTTCTCGAAACCATAACTGAGTGTAATTATTTGCATTAAACATCACTGCAAACTATGTTTAATTCTTGACAGTTAATTTGATTCTGGAATTGATAATGGAGAAAGAACTATGATATTGTACTCTGTTATATCAGTAAACATTGAAATTTTAATTATTTAATAATTTAACAGCTGCACTTTGGAACTCCACAAAGCGAACATATGTTTCAACAGGTTCTACGATTGTTTCCTTTATCTCACACGTTTCAATTGTTAAGGTAAAAGTCAGTTTTCATAAAAACACTAAATCTGTTGTAACTCAACTACAGGATGACCGTAAAAAACCGGACGTTTTTAAAACTAACTACTAATTTATAATATTGTTAATTAGAACTTATATTACATTAAAATATTTATCTACTACACTTGAGATTTACTTCCCAAAGAATAAAATCACAACACCTCAAATCTCGTGACCTTGGTGGCCAAGGGATATAACTGAAATGTGAAATGAATCCTCCTGGAAACATACGACGCACCACGGCCATTGCATCTCGAGAAGTATGTGCAGTGGCGCCATCTTGGTGGGAATAAACATTGTTTTTGTTGAGTAAACGGAACCATTTAAATGAAAATGAGCCTCATCACTCATGATGGTTATTGCATTTTCTTGTTCTTCAGGCAACACTTGCTCACGAACAGCAAAATCCTCTCATTGGTTTTAATAACGTTCTTTTAACATCTTAGTCACGCACGTCTTGTATGGATGAAATAATAAAGAAATTAATAAGTCTTTTTCCAACATTTTTCGCACAGATTAACGCGCGTGTCTTCTTGCCGACCGACTTGGCTACGAATAAAAGCCTGCCTAACCTTCTCAGGCCCTAGCAGACTTATTTCGACCATGAGAGTTTTTTTTTAGAACAGTTCCTGTTGTTCTAAAGGTGTTAATCCACCTGAAAATCGTTTCCGGCTGGGAACGATATCGTAACGTCCAAGTTGAGAGTGAACGCGAAAAGCCGATGATTAGCATCAAAAGCAAACATACGGAGTTGTACCGTCTACTGCTCCACGAATAATGAAATGACATCATATGCAGGGGTCAGCGGTCGCAATCCCCTCTCCAAACTACAACTACCGCGCGAGTACTAGCTATTTCAAAAATGTCTGGTTTTGCTCGGCCACCTTGTATATGAACCTGTTTGTAAAAAATATTAAACAGATATTTCTCACTGTATATGATAAAATTCGAACAAAATATCTATTTTTCTTCGTTAAAATTGGCTAATTTTCAAAACCAAGTAGTCAGCGAGATCGTGGTAGATAAAGAGGGAGATCATGCCTCGCGTGAATAAGGCCGATTTCATTACGCAAATTAATCTCTAAAAAAGGTATGTATCTGCCCTGTAGTTCGAAATAAATTGCAAAGAAAAGCGTTTCCGAATTATTTTAAGAGGTTTAGAAATAGTATAAAGAAATAACATAGGTATAGCTTCATAGTTAACTTATGAGATTGTCATCTAGGGGGGTTCAATTCCTTCTAGTAGCTCACGCTATCCTGATATATATCATTTTAGCAAATTTTCAATCGCCAAAAAAATAAGTTTTTATTCATCCGATCAAATTCAAATACATTTCTTTAAACCAATAGTGGGTGAATGAGTGAAAATTGATGTTAATACAGTTATTTCAAATATTTATTTAATATTTAAATTATAAAAATTTGTGAGGTATAGACCTAGGTCGGATTCGAACAGAGTATCTCCATTTTCGAAGTGTAGTGCTTTGGCATTGGGCCGACTTTCCCATAACTAGAAATATAATTGTCAAAGCTGTACTTTGAATTTCTCTGTATAAAGGTGTATATGAATTTTTCTTTTGCCCCCATCTGGTTGTCGTCGTAGCCTTCTTTGCACAACCTTAAATCGGTGCCATAGTTACCACACAATATCATAAATAATGTTCATGGGTAAAAAATGAATGAACAGAATATAATAAACAAACGATCGGGATTAATGGTATCGAACCTTGCTTCACAAACTGACAATGCGAAAAGAAAGTGAAAAGAAACTACAACACAGCGCAAGCAACGAAAAAAGAGAGAGAGAGTATAAATAATAACAAACAATAATAATAGTCCTGCATTGTACACAGAAAGGAAAATGGAAAATTGCAAGGAAATTCGCTTTCCATTTTGCCACTTAATGTTGGTATTCTGACATATGTATATACTTGTTGTTCCATACCTCATAATGATTTATTTTTGCTAAAATTTGTTTTGACATTCTTTAGTTTATTGTGGCCATGATAATAAAAGGAATGCAAGAGCTCCTGTTATAAAAAAAATATCTCATAAGCCTATACACAAATGTAAATAATTTGTAATAACACTATTTATTTGGAATCAACTGAGGCTAAATAACGAGTAATAATGCTCGAAATCCCTCTTCTACAAATATTTATATTTTATTCTCATGTACATTTCGGTTATTAAGTAACCATCCTCAGGATGACTGAATAGCTTAAAATAGAAATATTTGTGATAACAGGTATTTGAGTATTATTTTAATGTTTAGCATATCTCTAGTTAAATTGTACTAAAGTTATAAAGTATATATACATATATATATATATATATATAATCCAAATTTTAAATAATAAGTTGTAACATTAATGAGGAATAAACCTACATTCCAAAATTGTTATATATACGTTTTAATAAAACGAGTTTATACTTTAGACACGTGCTTGCATAGAAAGAAAATTCCGAAACAGCCGCGCTAATGTTATACATTAATGAGTCAAGCAGGCAAAGTGTTGTCTTTAGGTTGTGTTGTTTAAATGGCCTGCCCACAGGCGGCTTCGATATTTATTTCCAATTAAAACAGAAATTTATCGTTTCCTTTTTGATAAACTGGATAGATCCGAGCGTTAGGTACAAGTCTGACGTCATCATAATGAGGCATATTCTCCAATAGCAAAGCCCCCATTAAGGCAGCACCACTCGTACGGATCATTAAGTTATTAAATTTAGTGAATCGCTGAAAACTTTCCCGACATACAAACACGCTTCACGAACAGCGCAGGTGGCTATTTAAATACTCTACGTATTTTATTCAGTTTTAGTTGTATACACTTTTCAAAATCAACCGTATTAACAAAAAGAAAAGTAAATCTTAGAAAGAATTTTCTTGTTGTTACAAAGAAAGGATATTGTAAAATATGTCAATAAAATATTTTACTCTAATATTTTCTTTTGTTTTAAAGACCTCATGCTATTCATAATACTCTGGTTGACCATTATAAACCTATGAAGAGTGGGAAAGTTTTGTGAATCATTTGAAGGATTCAGGTTGCAAAATTAACACTCTCGACTGGGGCATAGGAACCGATTGTAGCTTCACTGTAGCGGCGCACCAAGGGAGGAGGGAGGAACCAAGAGAGTCTGCACCCCTTGGCCATCCCTATAACGAAAAAGAAATTACGTGACTGATTTGGGGGAATTTTAAAACCTAGTTGATTTTCTCCCTGTTGTTGATTTCCTTGAACCCTTCCCCTTGCTTAATAAAATTCTGGGTGCGCCGCTTTTTCATTGTGAAAGTTCACAAACTTGAAGCAGACATGGATCGAGTTCGTAGATACATGTCTTAAGTTCTTGGTAGTCAGGTAAGCCAAGGTAAGTGGAATAAAAATAAGACTAAAGAAAAGAGATAATTAACTCCTAGGACTGGTGGAGTGGTTAAGCTCACGTCACAGTATACCTTTATCGAATTCATAGAGAGATGTCTACCCTCTAGAGTCCCTTGTAGGAGGTGTAGGAAGACAGCTGAGCCAGGATAAGTGGAATAAAAATAGGGCTACAGAAGAGACAAAATGATGCCCTGGTGCTGCTCGCTTTCTCAGGCTAACCTACCTGAGTAAACGTGCTCTAAACCTTGGTAAAAGATAAAGGTGATTAAATAAGTTTTAAATTGTCCAAAAAATATACACATAAATCATAAACATTATTTTTTTGACACCGTCGTTGTGTAATTGACTGATCAATAATAACTTAATATTTTTTAAACTTTTTTTTATAAAAGTAATTTTAATGACCTGTCTACCATATACCTTGCTTTGTCTCCAACCTACTTTAATAATCTAGCACTAACTAAAACATGACAAAACGAATTACAGTAACAGAAATCGTAACTCAAACTTAAACTATGCCACCAGTACGAAACAAAAACAAAATCTCGCTTCAGAGAGCTTTTCTTCCTGAACTGTTTCCAACCCAGACGTCAAAGTTATATCTGTGGCTTCAGCTCAAGTTTTAAGTGAACGCCCTTTCTTTAGAAGTAAATCTATTAGAAAGTTGGATATTGTTTCCATCGCCAAATAAACAAGCATATTTAACTTAATCAATTACGCAACTTGGAAACCGATTTCACTTCAAAATAATTAATTACTAAAACAATGTCTTTATTTCAACAACTTTGCAATCTATAGAACTTACTAGAAAATTTACTTTTATGAATATGGAACAATAAAGTTATATTAAACTACCGGTACAATTGAATCCATAGCAAAAGATTAAGGAGTTCATTACAATGATTTATTAGCGGGAATAAACACAGTCAAGAGCGTATAGTCATATTATGAATAAGAGAAGCACAGCAACGACTATATAGCTAAGTGTTAAATACGAGAAGCACAGTCACGAGTGTATGGCTATGTGATGAATAAGAGAAGCATAGTCACGAGTGTATGGCTATGTGATGAATAAGAGAAGCATAGTCACGAGTGTATGGCTATGTGATGAATAAGAGAAGCATAGTCACGAGTGTATGGCTATGTGATGAATAAGAGAAGCATAGTCACGAGTGTATGGCTATGTGATGAATAAGAGAAGCATAGTCACGAGTGTATGGCTATGTGATGAATAAGAAAAGCATAGTCACGAGTGTATGGCTATGTGATGAATAAGAGAAGCATAGTCACGAGTGTATGGCTATGTGATGAATAAGAGAAGCATAGTCACGAGTGTATGGCTATGTAATGAATAAGAGAAGCACAGAAACGACTGTATAGCTATGTGATGAATAAGAGAAGCTCAGCCACGAGTGTATGGCTATGTGATGAAAAAGAGAAGCATAGTCACGGGTGAATGGCTATGTGATGAATAAGAGAAGCATAGTCACGAGTGTATGGCTATGTGATGAATAAGAGAAGCATAGTCACGAGTGTATGGCTATGTGATGAATAAGAGAAGCATAGTCACGAGTGTACGGCTATGTGATGAATAAGAGAAGCATAGTCACGAGTGTATTGCTATGTAATGAATAAGAGAAGCACAGTCACGAGTGTATGGCTATGTGATGAATAAGAGAAGCACAGCCGCGATTGTATGGCTATGTAATGAATAAGAGAAGCACAGAAACGACTGTATAGCTATGTGATGAATAAGAGAAGCTCAGCCACGAGTGTATGGCTATGTGATGAATAAGAGAAGCATAGTCACGAGTGTATGGTTATGTGATGAATAATAGAAGCGCAGCCACGAGTGTATGGCTATGTGATGTATAAGATAAGCGCAGTCACGAGTGTATGCTATGTGATGTATAAGATAAGCACAGCCACGAGTGTATGGCTATGTGATGAATAAGAGAAGCGCAGCCAAGAGTGTATGGCTATGTGATGTATAAGATAAGCACAGCCACTATAAATATTAGTAATATTTATATATGTATTAGTAATATATATATATTATAACATTTATAGAATGGGCTATATAATATTATTTAAGAATTGGAAAATAGATGAGAAATAACTCACTCAAAATTTAGAAAGAAATTCATTAAAAGATTGGTTAGGTTAAAATTGAAACTAAATTCTGGTAAAAGCCTAGGAATTGTAAACAAGGTTTTTGAACTGGAAATGTATTAGGAAATTTGTTATATCAAATAACCTAACACATAAATTAAAATAAGATAATCTAATAATAGTTATGTGTAAACAAATTTGTAAACTGTAGGAACATAGGGCTAAGTAATTACTTGAAGGAGAAAGTGAACACGTTTGTAAACAAAAGAAAATTGAAAGGTTATGTTTATGAAAGACCAAGCAAAACACACACAATTCAGAACTATTTCAAAAGTAAAACACAAAGACACTTCACACACTAATAATATTAATAAAATAAACACTGGAAGGTTTGTTGACGATAGGAAATTGAAACAGTAAGTTTCAATCAGGTTTAACCAAGTTAAAACGCCATTCTAAACAAACTTGTGGTATGTCAGCTGTAAAACAGATGTAGGTCAGTGTGACAATAACACACCACAGAACAAAAATACACCACAGACTCACACCAACACAATACACCTGAGCAACAGTCTTGCCAGTATTTCACAGAATTAAAAAATGCGCTGACCTAGCACGAAACGCGTCTGCTGATTAAATCGGTAAGTAGTGGTTTTTTTTACCAAGATAAAACAAACAAGTGTAAATAATTCTGTATTAAATTTTAAAAATGTTGACGACCTTAGGTCAGATTCGAACTGAAAGACTTCATGTTTGAAATTCAGCACTTTGGCAGTGAACCAATTTTCCTATAGCTGGCATATATATTTGTTAAAGAGGGATAGGAAATTTGTTTTTCAACCTTTAATTATTGCCATGGTTACCACACAATATTGTTAATAATGCTTTAAAATTAAAAATGAATGAAAACAATAAACTAAACAAACTGGTTTAACATTACCGAACCTTGCTTCATAAACAGGCAATACGAAAGGAAAGCGAAAAGAAACTATATTCATTGTAAATATAAAATAAAAAAACACTAAAATAAAATATTTTTTGTTGATCTTAGTAGGAGTTGACATAATTTTTTTTTTGTTTTACTAGTTTTAAACTGTTAATTGTTTTTTTTTGTTATATAATACTTTTGTTAGGCCAGATTTATTTGTAATTTAGGACATGCCTTTATAATCAATGTCAATATGTATTTGATGGTATTAAAATCTCTAAAGCAAGCAAGTTAACAATGTTAGAAGAACTCGAACCTACTACTTGTAACTGACGTTTTTGCTACTGTACTTTCCTTAACCTGATCTAATTCAGTGTTTAGATAGCTGTATGGGAGAGACAATGATATATTTCAAACGGACTTTCCGCACTACTAACTGTTCCATTGACATAGTTTGCATGCCATTTAGACGCCTCCAGAAATCGTTGTTTTTTCATAAGGTCCGACGCTGGCTAAAGATATTGTTCTTAGAAATAAAAATATACTTTTAGTTAAAAGACGTAGTATGGAACGGACACAATAGGGACAAATTGTAGGTTGTTCACTAAATTGTATGGGTCATACCATTTATTTTTGTTTTGAATAGACAAAACGTTTTACCACAAATAAAACTTTGTATTAAAATCCTACATCTATAAATCAACATCAAGGGAAATGATTACAAAAGTAACTTTTTATATACAGTGAATTACTTGTTTATTTGTAATAATTTTTTCTGAAGATGGTTCCTTTGGAATCAAAATTTACACAATGTTTTATTTATTTTAAAAAAAAAATATTACACTGCAGTTATTTTATCTTATTAAAATCATTTATTTGCTTTAACTATCTATATATGTTTGTTTATTATTCTTAAATTTTCTATAAGAACTCCTAAATGAGGTAGTTTACAAACGTATAAAGTGTTAAAATTATAAAATAAATTACTTATACAGTATAACCTCTCTAATTCGTCACCTCCTGTAATTCGTCGCCCAACTCGTCACAACTCACAACAATAACAAACACCGGTTGCAAGACTGCGCTGTTAAGTAGTATTTATAGACGTCGGCCATCAGATAAGGCCGATACCAGGCATGAGTTTTTCAATTACTGAGAAAATCTCTCAATACATTCTTCGTTGTCACACATCTCCTTCAATAATGGACTGACTACAGCATAGTAGACAGCGTTCAGTAATGGACTGACTACAGCATAGTAGACAGCGTTCAGTAATGGACTGACTACAGCATAGTAGACAGCGTTCAGTAATGGACTGACTACAGCATAGTAGACAGCGTTCAGTAATGGACTGACTACAGCATAGTAGACAGCGTTCAATAATGGACTGACTACAGCATAGTAGACAGCGTTCAGTAATGGACTGACTACAGCATAGTAGACAGCGTTCAGTAATGGACTGACTACGACAGCGTTCAGTAATGGACTGACTACAGCATAGTAGACAGCGTTCAGTAATGGACTGACTACAGCATAGTAGACAGCGTTCAGTAATGGACTGACTACAGCATAGTAGACAGAGTTCAGTAATGGACTGACTACAGCATAGTAGACAGCGTTCAGTAATGGACTGACTACAGCATAGTAGACAGCGTTCAGTAATGGACTGACTACAGCATAGTAGACAGCGTTCAGTAATGGACTGACTACAGCATAGTAGACAGCGTTCAGTAATGGACTGACTACAGCATAGTAGACAGCGTTCAGTAATGGACTGACTACAGCATAGTAGACAGAGTTCAGTCGCATTATAAGTTACACTGTAGTTTATGCAAATTGTATTCTACAGTTCAGATTTCGTTTCCTTTCTTCATTTTATATTTTTTTCCAACAATGGTTATAAAAAGGGGGCAATCTGTAAACGCGATAATTACAAGACTTTAACGTCGGTTGATACGTATGACACTGTATAACGGTTACAGAAAGGCGAGAGTGGGATTAAGCTATCGATAGAATTCGGAATTCCTAGAACGAAAGTAAATGACATCAAGAAAAAACGGCAATAAAATTGAAGAGTGCAAAGCAAAAATGGAAGTTTCCGATGGAGATGTGACAAACGACAAAGAATGAAAACACCGATTCACGTTCTACCTGATGATGCGATAATTATCTAGTTGTAATTACGAACTATACTGCAGGCTACAAATGTTTTTATAGTATTATGTTATTACATAACAACGGGAGTTGTTGAGTTTTTCGCCCGACATAAATAATCCAAGTACAATATTAATTACTCTACATACCTATTTACATATTTATGTTCTATGTTTACCCATAATTGCATGTTAATTTTACGACTTCAGTAATTCGTCTTTCTGTCAAATTCGTCCCCATTTGGTCCCGAACGTGACGAATTAGAGAGCTTCTATAGAAGCGTAAAATGCTTAATACATTACAAGATAATCAATATACTTAGTTAAAGGTCCTAGTCCCGGCGTATGGGACAGACAATGTTAGTTAGTACTTCTAGAAAGAGTTTCTGCAAAACCCGCATTTGTTCTGACAACGCGTCATTAGAAATCATATATTATATTACCAATACTCTTAGGATTAAGTGTATACTGATGTAAATAAGATAATATTACTTATATCTGAAGATAATTCAAAGTATAATAAAACCAAAGCTTAACAATGTGGCGTAAAATATTTTGCTGTTAAAATATAGCCCTAACAGAAATGTTTGGAAATATATTACATGAAGAAAGGTTTTTAAAAATCAATTTTCCTAATTTTTTTAAATATTGTAATAATTTATTAATCCTTATTCAATTTCTTCTATAAGCACCGAGTCTTCTGATACATATCTTGTACAAAATACGTTTTTATTCTTCCAATCAAGTTCGAATATATTTCTTTTAACATATAGTGGATGACAATTGATCTTAATACAAATATTTATTCAATAATTAAATTAATAAAAATTAAATTATAAGATATCAGATTCGAATTGAGTGTTTTTGTGTTATGTATCTTCAGAAATGTACCTCTCAAAGTTATGAATTGCCAACTTTTCATAGCTAAAAATATACTTCTCACAGAGGTATATGAATTTTTCTTTGCCGCCCATTGCACTAACCATCTATTCAACAACCTTAAATTGTTGCCATGGTTACCACACAATATTATAAATAATGCTCTAGGATTAAAATTGAATAAAAAGAAAAAAATAACCAAAAAATGGATTAACGCTATCGAACCTTGTTTCACAAAACGGGACAATGCGAAAGGAAAGCGAAAAGAAACTACAACACAATGCAAGCAACAAAAAAATGAAAGCGTATAAATAGTAGCAAACAAAAATAGTAGTCTAACACCAAACATAGACAGGAAAATGAAAAATTGCGTAGAAATTCGCTCACTAATTTGCCACTTAACATTTTTATTCTTACATATGTGTATACATATTTATATTAATTGTAATTATAAAGTAAAAAAAAACTAAAATAAAATTGTTTGTTGATTTAAATAGGAATTGACTTTGTTTTAATGTATAATACTTGTTTCTTTAATATAATATAATTTTTGTTATTATACTAGTATTTTAAAGACTATCTTATCTCTGATACACGATGTTATTAGTTCGAGTAGTATCGCGGAAACCTTTATAAACCACGTATTACCAGCTAAACTGTGAATGGAATATTGTTGAAGCGACTAGTATTTTTATTTAAGTGGTGCGGTGTATCTGACAAATAAAACGAATTTTACGAAACTTCAACCGTACTAAATTTAACATGAGTTCAATTACACATATCGCGAATCTATTTCAATCTATCACAAACGTAAATATGCATTTCCTATTTTGGATATTGAGTGAATTCAAAATGCTCACAGTGAATGCCTTTCATTATTATTTGTTTTTTTGTTTTTTTTTTGACATAGCGACAATGACACTTTATATAAAAGACTATTTGTAAGTAAATGTAAGATATTCTGTTAGCGTTTTAATTTGGTATGAAAGGAAGCGAGTGCAAGAGAATTTCAGTTCTTAAACGGATTCTATGTGAAGTGAACGCATCTCTGCCGGAAAAGATTTTATTTTTAGTTTAAAGTGAATTCTACTCTTTATTCCCTTGTGTATTTGTATAAAAAGTTAATGGAACTTTTAAGTTCATTTGTGTAGAAATCTTTTTGAAGTTGACGAGAATTCAAACATACATTTATAAACTTACTTCTACAAACGCAACTTTATGACGGGATATATAATTCTGTTTTTAACATATATAAACACTCCAAATAGCTACATATGTTTAGAAAATTAATATAACTTTATGTAGGGTATGTAATGATTACCTTATTTTGACGAGTTTTTAACTGCAGTTTTAAAATATATATTTAATAACGAGTACCAACATTGATTTTTCCCCAGAAAACAAAATTTTAAAACAAGTAATACAATTTTTTTCAAAGTCAATTCCTACTTCCATCAACAAAGAAAAACTTTATTTTAGTTTCTTTTTAATTCATAATTAAAATCAGTATAAACAAGTATATACATGTTAGAATAACAACATTAAGTGGTAAAAAGAAAGTGAATTTCTTTGCAATTCTTCATTTTTCTTTTTATGTATGGTGTTGGACAGTTATTATTATTTGTCATTAATTATACGTTCTTTTTATTCGTCACTTGCATCGTGTTGTAGTTTCTTTTCGCTTTCTTTTCGCATTGTCCGTTTCTGAAGGAAGGTTCGATACCATTAATCCGGCTTGTTTATTATATTCTTTTCGTACATTTTTAATCTTAGAGCATTATTTTTTATGTTGTGTGGTAACCATGGCAACAATTTAAGGTTGTACTATGGAGGTTTCGATGACAACCAGATAAAAGAAAAATTCATATACATCTTTGAGAATTATATTTCTAGCTATGGGAAAGTTGACTCAGTACCAAAGCACTAGTCTTCGAATATGAAGTACTCAGTTCGAATTCGACCTATACCTCACAAATTTTTATAATTTAATTATTGAAAAAATGTTTTAAAAAACACTGTTTGAACATTAATTTTCACCCACTATTGGTTAAAAGAAATGTATTTGAATTTGATCCGATGAATATAAACTTTATTAGCAATTGATAATTTGTACAAGTTATATATCAGGATAGCGTGAGCTACTGAAGGAACTGAAAAATAAATAAAACTTACACAAAACTCGCTCAGTGTTATCACAATTCAGTTTGACCTACAATTCTGAAATTTATAAATCTAACACTATTTCTCGAAACCATAACTGAGTGTAATTATTTGCATAAATACAAGTGCAAACTATGTTTAATTCTTGACAGTAAATTTGATTCTGGAATTGATAATGGAGAAAGAACTATGATATTGTACTCTGTTATGTCAGTAAACATTGAAATTTTAATTATTTAATAATTTAACAGCTGCACTTTGGAACTGCACAAAGTGAATATATGTTTCAACAGGTTCTACGATTGTTTCCTTTATCTCACACGTTTCACTTGTTAAGGTAAAAGTCAGTTTTCATAAAAACACTAAATCTGTTGTAACTCAACTACAGGATGACCGTAAAAAACCGGACGTTTTTAAAACTAACTACTAATTTCTAATATTGTTAATTAGAACTTATATAACATTAAAATATTTATCTACTACACTTGAGATTTACTTCCCAAAGAAAAAAATCACAACACCTCAAATCTCGTGACCTTGGTGGCCACGGGATATAACTGAAACGTGAAATGAGTCCTCCTAGAAACATACGACGCACCACGGCCATTGCATCTCGAGAAGTGTGTGCAGTGGTGCCATCTTGGTGGAAATAAACATTGTTTTTGTTGAGTAAACTGAACCATTTAAATGAAAATGAGCCTCATCACTCATGATGGTTATTGCATTTTCTTGTTCTTCAGGCAACACTTGCTCACGAACAGCAAAATCCTCTCATTGGTTTTAATAACGTTCTTTTAACATCTTAGTCACGCACGTCTTGTATGGATGAAATAATAAAGAAATTAATAAGTCTTTTTCCAACATTTTTCGCACAGATTAACGCGCGTGTCTTCTTGCCGATCGACTTGGGCTACGAATCAAAGCCTGCTTAACCTTCTCAGGTCCTAGCAGACTTATTTCGACCATGAGAGTTTTTTTTTTAGAACAGTTCCTGTTGTTCTAAAGGTGTTAACCCACCTGAAAATCGTTTCCGGCTGGGAACGATATCGTAACGTCCAAGTTGAAAGTGAACGCGAAAAGCTGATGATTAGCATCAAAAGCAAACATACGGAGTTGTACCGTCCACTGCTCCACGGATAATGAAATGACATCATTTGCAGCGCTCGCAATCCCCTCTCCAAATTATAACTACCGCGCGTGTACTAGCTATTTCAAAAATGTCTGGTTTTGCTCGGCTACCTTGTATATGAACCTGTTTTTAAAAAATATAAAAAAGATATTTCTCACTGTATATGACAAAATTCGAACAAAATAGACATTTTCCTTAGGCTAATTTTCAAAATCAAGTAGTCAGCGAGATCGTGGTAGATAAAGAGGGAGATCATGCCTCGCGTGAATAAGGCCGATTTCATTACGCAAGTTAATCTCTGAAAACGATATGTATCTGCCCTGTAGTTAGAAATAAATTGCAAAGAAAAACGTTTCAGAATTATTTTAAGAGATTTAGAAATAGTATAAAGAAATAACATAGGTATAACTTCACAGTTAACTTATGAGATTGTCATCTAGGGGGGTTCAATTCCTTCTAGTAGCTCACGCTATCCTGTTATATTTCGTTTTAGCAAATTTTCAATCGCCATTAAAATAAGTTTTTATTCATCCGATCAAATTCAAATACATTTCTTTAAACCAATAGTGGGTGAAAATTGATGTTAATACAGTTATTTCAAATATTTATTTAATATTTAAATTATAAAAATTTGTGAGGTATAGACCTAGGTCGGATTCGAACAGAGTATCTCCATTTTCGAAGTGTAGTGCTTTGGCACTGGGCCAACTTTCCCATTAACTAGAAATATAATTGTCAAAGCTGTACTTTGAATTTCTCTGTATAAAGGTGTATATGAATTTTTCTTTTGCCCCCATCTGGTTGTCGTCGTAGCCTTCTTTGCACAACCTTAAATCGGTGCCATAGTAACCACACAATATCATAAATAATGTTCTAGGGTAAAAAATGGATGAAAAGAATATAATAAACAAACAATCGGGATTAATGGTATCGAACCTTGCTTCACAAACTGACAATGCGAAAAGAAAGTGAAAAGAAACTACAACACAGCGCAAGCAACGAAAAAAGAGAGAGAGTATAAATAATAACAAACAATAATAATAGTCCTGCATTGTACACAGAAAGGAAAATGGAAAATTGCAAGGAAATTCGCTTTCCATTTTGCCACTTAATGTTGGTATTCTGACATATGTATATACTTGTTGTTCCATACCTCATAATGATTTATTTTTGCTAAAATTTGTTTTGACATTCTTTAGTTTATTGTGACCATGATAATAAAAGGAATGCAAGAGCTCCTGTTATAAAAAAAATTTCTCATAAGCCTATACAAAAATGTAAATAATTTGTAATAACACTATTTATTTGGAATCAACTGAGGCTAAATAACGAGTAATAATGCTCGAAATCCCTCTTCTACAAATATTTATATTTTATTCTCATGTACATTTCGGTTATTAAGTAACCATCCTCAGGATGACTGAATAGCTTAAAATAGAAATATTTGTGATAACAGGTATTTGAGTATTATTTTAATGTTTAGCATATCTCTAATTAAATTGTACTAAAGTTATAAAGTATATATATATATATATATATATATAATCCAAATTTTAAATAATAAGTTGTAACATTAATGAGGAATAACCCTACATTCCGAAATTGTTATATATACGTTTTAATAAAACGAGTTTATACTTTAGACACGTGCTTGCATAGAAAGAAAATTCCGAAACAGCCACGCTAATGTTATACATTAATGAGTCAAGCAGGCAAAGTGTTGTCTTTAGGTTGTGTTGTTTAAATGGCCTGTCCACAGGCGGCTTCGATATTTATTTCCAATTAAAACAGAAATTTATCGTTTCCTTTTTGATAAACTGGATAGATCCGAGCGTTAGGTACAAGTCTGACGTCATCATAATGAGGCATATTCTCCAATAGCAAAGCCCCCATTAAGGCAGCACCACTCGTACGGATCATTAAGTTATTAAATTTAGTGAATCGCTGAAAACTTTCCCGTCATACAAACACGCTTCACGAACAGCGCAGGTGGCTATTTAAATACTCTACGTATTTTATTCAGTTTTAGTTGTATACACTTTTCAAAATCAACCGTATTAACAAAAAGAAAAGTAAATCTTAGAAAGAATTTTCTTGTTGTTACAAAGAAAGGATATTGTAAAATATGTCAGTAAAATATTTTACTCTATTATTTTCTTTTGTTTTAAAGACCTCATGCTATTCATAATACTCTGGTTGACCATTATAAACCTATGAAGAGTGGGAAAGTTTTGTGAATCATTTGAAGGATTTAGGTTGCAAAATTAACACTCTCGACTGGGGCATAGGAACCGATTGTAGCTTCACTGTAGCGGCGCACCAAGGGAGGAGGGAGGAACCAAGAGAGTCTGCACCCCTTGGCCATCCCTATAACGAAAAAGAAATTACGTGACTGATTTGGGGGAATTTTAAAACCTAGTTGATTTTCTCCCTGTTGTTGATTTCCTTGAACCCTCCCCCTTGCTTAATAAAATTCTGGGTGCGCCGCTTTTTCATTGTGAAAGTTCACAAACTTGAAGCAGACATGGATCGAGTTCGTAGATACATGTCTTAAGTTCTTGGTAGTCAGGTAAGCCAAGGTAAGTGGAATAAAAATAAGACTAAAGAAAAGAGATAATTAACTCCTAGGACTGGTGGAGTGGTTAAGCTCACGTCACAGTATACCTTTATCGAATTCATAGAAGATGTCTACCCTCTAGAGTCCCTTGTAGGAGGTGTAGGAAGACAGCTGAGCCAGGATAAGTGGAATAAAAATAAGGCTACAGAAGAGACAAAATGATGCTCTGGTTCTGCTCGCTTTCTCAGGCTAACCTACCTGAGTAAACGTGCTCTAAACCTTGGTAAAAGATAAAGGTGATTAAGTAAGTTTTAAATTGTCCAAAAAATATACACATAAATCATAAACATTATTTTTTTGACACCGTCGTTGTGCAATTGACTGATCAATAATAACTTAATATTTTTTAAACTTTTTTTTATAAAAGTAATTTTAATGACCTGTCTACCATATACCTTGCTTTGTCTCCAACCTACTTCAATAATCTAGCACTAACTAAAACATGACAAAACGAATTACAGTAACAGAAATCGTAACTCAAACTTAAACTATGCCACCAGTACGAAACAAAAACAAAATCTCGCTTCAGAGAGCTTTTCTTCCTGAACTGTTTCCAACCCAGACGTCAAAGTTATATCTGTGGCTTCAGCTCAAGTTTTAAGTGAACGCCCTTTCTTTAGAAGTAAATCTATTAGAAAGTTGGATATTGTTTCCATCGCCAAATAAACAAGCATATTTAACTTAATCAATTACGCGACTTGTAAACCGATTTCACTTCAAAATAATTAATTACTAAAACAATGTCTCTATTTCAACAACTTTGCAATCTATAGAACTTACTAGAAAATTTACTTTTATGAATATGGAACAATAAAGTTATATTAAACTACCGGGACAGTTGAATCCATAGCAAAAGATTAAGGAGTTCATTACAATGATTTATTAGCGGGAATAAACACAGTCAAGAGCGTATAGTCATATTGTGAATAAGAGAAGCACAGCAACGACTATATAGCTAAGTGTTAAATACGAGAAGCACAGTCACAAGTGTATGGCTATGTGATGAATAAGAGAAGCATAGTCACGAGTGTATGGCTATGTGATGAATAAGAGAAGCATAGTCACGAGTGTATGGCTATGTGATGAATAAGAGAAGCATAGTCACGAGTGTATGGCTATGTGATGAATAAGAGAAGCATAGTCACGAGTGTATGGCTATGTGATGAATAAGAGAAGCACAGCCGCGATTGTATGGCTATGTAATGAATAAGAGAAGCACAGAAACGACTGTATAGCTATGTGATGAATAAGAGAAGCTCAGTCACGAGTGTATGGCTATGTGATGAATAAGAGATGGACAGTTACTACTGTATAGCTATATGATGAATAATAGAAGCGCAGCCACGAGTGTATGGCTATGTGATGTATAAGATAAGCGCAGTCACGAGTGTATGCTATGTGATGTATAAGATAAGCACAGCCACGAGTGTATGGCTATGTGATGAATAAGAGAAGCGCAGCCAAGAGTGTATGGCTATGTGATGTATAAGATAAGCACAGCCACGAGTGTATGGCTATGTGATGAATAAGAGAAGCACAGCCACGAGTGTATGGCTATGTGATGAATAAGAGAAGCACAGCTACGAGTGTATGGCTATGTGATGAATAATAGAAGCACAGCCACGAGTGTATGGCTATGTGATGAATAAGAGAAGCACAGCTACGAGTGTATGGCTATGTGATGAATAAGAGAAGCACAGCCGCGATTGTATGGCTATGTAATGAATAAGAGAAGCACAGAAACGACTGTATAGCTATGTGATGAATAAGAGAAGCTCAGTCACGAGTGTATGGCTATGTGATGAATAAGAGATGGACAGTTACTACTGTATAGCTATATGATGAATAATAGAAGCGCAGCCACGAGTGTATGGCTATGTGATGTATAAGATAAGCGCAGTCACGAGTGTATGCTATGTGATGTATAAGATAAGCACAGCCACGAGTGTATGGCTATGTGATGAATAAGAGAAGCGCAGCCAAGAGTGTATGGCTATGTGATGTATAAGATAAGCACAGCCACGAGTGTATGGCTATGTGATGAATAAGAGAAGCACAGCCACGAGTGTATGGCTATGTGATGAATAAGAGAAGCACAGCTACGAGTGTATGGCTATGTGATGAATAATAGAAGCACAGCCACGAGTGTATGGCTATGTGATGAATAAGAGAAGCACAGCTACGAGTGTATGGCTATGTGATGAATAAGAGAAGCACAGCTACGAGTGTATGACTGTGTAATGAATAAAAGAAGCTCAGCCACGAGTATATAGCTATGTGATGAATAAGAGATGCAGTGTTACGACTGTATAGCTATGTGATGAATAAGAGATGCACGGTTACGACTGTATAGCTATGTGATGAATAATAGATCACTGTTACGACTGTATAGCTATGTGATGAATAAGAGATACACTGTTACGACTGTATAGCTATGTGATGAATAAGAGATGCACTGTTACGACTGTATAGCTATGTGATGAATAAGAGATGCACTGTTACGACTGTATAGCTATGTGATGAATTAGGGATGCACTGTTACGACTGTATAGCTATGTGATGAATAAGAGAAGCACAGTTACGAGTGTATGGTCATACAATGAATAAGAGTAGCTCAGTCACGAGTGTAGGCTATGGTTATACGACAAATTCCAGGAGATATTTATCAAGGCCAACTATGAACTAGTTACACACCCGTATAAGGAAACATATGAAAAGAAAAAGATACCAGTGTTTGTCTATGACATTTTCTCTATAAGTTATAACTGTTTAACATTTAGTAAACTATTAACACTAAGCGTTCGTACGGACTACGTGCTCACATGAAACGAATACCTGAAATCTCTAAGTAGTGCGTCGTCACGGTGTAGCCTTGAAACTGGCGGAACGCTGTGTACGACAACGACCGTAATTCTGTTTACCAGACACCATGTGCCATAAACAAGTGGCTTCCGATCAACAAGTGACACGAGTAATGTAAAATGTTTCGCCTCTAACCTTTAGTCGTGACGTCTACAGAGCTTAAACACTTTAATAAATTTAACGTCATACAATAAAACTCCCACCTTCAAATCCAGCCATATTATAGCAACAAGATGGAACTCGTTATCAACTAAGTTGCCGGTCGTCAGTTCTATAAAGTTCTATTTTAGTTATTGTTTGGTGTTACTACCACCTACTGTTATAGTGTTACTTGAACAACGGTTTAACATAGAATTAATATTGGTTATCATTTTAAAAGAGGACGAAATCATTGTAGGCTTATGAATAAATATTTCAACTCCTGTGGCTAGAAAAGAGTGAAATCATAACACTCGTATTTTTGTGAAAACTAGAACTGAGAAACAGCTGTGCAGACAGAATGTACTCTGTAGACAGAACATTCTTACATGTAACACATGTTTCCATAACGTTAGTAGTATAACTCTATGAAGTTAGTGCATTCCTAAACATGTAAAAACTGGCTCAAGAAGACAGAACATTCTTACATGTAACACATGTTTCCATAACGTTAGTAGTATAACTCTATGAAGTTAGTGCATTCCTAAACATGTAACAACTGGCTCAAGAAGACAGAACATTCTTACATGTAACACCTGTTTCCATAACGTTAGTAGTATAACTCTATGAAGTTAGTGCATTCCTAAACATGTAACAACTGGCTCAAGAAGACAGAACATTCTTACATGTAACACATGTTTCCATAACGTTAGTAGTATAACTCTATGAAGTTAGTGCATTCCTAAACATGTAACAACTGGCTCAAGAAGACAGAACATTCTTACATGTAACACCTGTTTCCATAACGTTAGTAGTATAACTCTATGAAGTTAGTGCATTCCTAAACATGTAACAACTGGCTCAAGAAGACAGAACATTCTTACATGTAACACATGTTTCCATAACGTTAGTAGTATAACTCTATGAAGTTAGTGCATTCCTAAACATGTAACAACTGGCTCAAGAAGACAGAACATTTGTATACATGTAACACCTGTTTCCATAACGTTAGTAGTATAACTCTATGAAGTTAGTGCATTTCTAAACATGTAACAACTGGCTCAAGAAGACAGAACATTTGTATACATGTAACACCTGTTTCCATAACGTTAGTAGTATAACTCTATGAAGTTAGTGCATTTCTAAACATGTAACAACTGGCTCAAGAAGACAGAACATTTGTATACATGTAACACCTGTTTCCATAACGTTAGTAGTATAACTCTATGAAGTTAGTGCATTTCTAAACATGTAACAACTGGCTCAAGAAGACAGAACATTTGTATACATGTAACACCTGTTTCCATAACGTTAGTAGTATAACTCTATGAAGTTAGTGCATTTCTAAACATGTAACAACTGGCTCAAGAAGACAGAACATTTGTATACATGTAACACCTGTTTCCATAACGTTAGTAGTATAACTCTATGAAGTTAGTGCATTTCTAAACATGTAACAACTGGCTCAAGAAGACAGAACATTTGTATACATGTAACACCTGTTTCCATAACGTTAGTAGTATAACTCTATGAAGTTAGTGCATTCCTAAACATGTAACAACTGGCTCAAGAAGATAGAACATTTGTATATATGTAACACCTGTTTCCATAACGTTAGTAGTATAACTCTATGAAGTTAGTGCATTCCTAAACATGTAACAACTGGCTCAAGAAGACAGAACATTCTTACATGTAACACATGTTTCCATAACGTTAGTAGTATAACTCTATGAAGTTAGTGCATTCCTAAACATGTAACAACTGGCTCAAGAAGACAGAACATTTGTATACATGTAACACCTGTTTCCAGAACAAAAGTGTTATTGTCATTAAAACCGAGTAAATAATAACTATTAACAAATGTTTTGACGTCCTAACGTAGAAAAACCATTGAGTAGAGGAAATATATTTTGTAGAAATAAAAGAATGGCGCCCGAGATAAACGATTTTCCCACTACAAGCGCTTGGGCACAAACATACACACATAATGTTCAGTTACACAGACGTAGCTTAGCACTACGCCGAAGGGACTGGTGTGTTTACAGCTGTCCATACTTAAACACCGCTCAGTGGAGCTACCATTAGCTACAAAATACCGTACGACACTCACCATACTCTCAATAGCTGTACACAATTACTTATTGTAGCAAACAGTAAAACTGAATATACGGCTACAATAGCAAACTTTAAGTAATACAGAACGGCGTGTGGTATTCATTGCTCCTAAATAGACGGTACATTTATCCCTAAGGTAAATCCCATTCGGATGTATTAATATTCAGTTATTTTATCGGCTACTTTCTGAGTTTACATTTTCGTAACCTTCTTCTTAGAATTACTTCCTTTTTAAGATTTAAGTCCCACCACAGACTGATAAATAAGGTAGACATGTTAGAGTCGTTCTTGAAATCCGAAACATCTTTTATGAGACAAAAATGAATTTATAAGGCAAAATTTTTAACAACTGTGAAGTAAAAGTTAAAAAAAACGGACAATATAAAATCTATTACTGTCTTTTTTTTCATAAACGAATTCAACGTTGTTTGTGGTAAAACTTATATTATATAAGAAAATAATTTTATTTTTAAAACACCTACGGCCCACAATTTTAAATAAAAGCTGGAATAATTTTGCTTTTTTAAATTTGATTTAATAAAATAACCTGCAAAGATTTAAACCAACAAGTTGTTATTAATGAACAATAACAATGTAGACATTTTAGAAGAACATTAGTAAAAGAATTAAATTTAGAAATTTAGTGAAATAAATTATTTATTTTTTTATCATGTTTCATATAGAACAATGATAAAGAACAATACAACAATTAAAGTTGCTCGTTGTAATCATGTTGAATTATTCACTGATTAAACTATAAGTAATTATTGCGTAACTAAATAAATATTTTAGAACTTACTTCCTAACGCGTTTTGAAACAATCGTTTCATTTACGAAGCTAATACTCACGAAGCGGTCGCACAGCGGTGTTAGTTTCGTAAATGAAACGCTTGTTTCGAAACGCGTGAACAAGTAAGTTCTAAATTATTCACTTCGTTACGCAATACTTACTGGTACTAATACAACAATTATTCACTGGATAAAGCCGGGATCATTACGTCACGAGACCAGGGTAAAGAGATGGAGCTACTCTCTATCGAGGTCATAAATAGTTGTCACTTGTTGTGTGACTCTTGTGAGAAGAAGCATAGCTGTAAGTAGGCAGTACTAAGGAGCTGATAATGATCCTCCTGTGTTAGAATTAGGGGAAGGAATGAGCAGCGCGCTTAGCTGACGTAGCTCTCTTACCCGGTGTGAGGTGTCTACAAGCTACCAATTTGGCTGAAGCAATGTTTTATACAGAATAGTTATCTTACTTTAGATTTGAAAAAATCAGTACCCTTAGAACATAACCTTTGAACTTCAATAAACTATCGTTTTTATAAAATTTGAAAAATATATTATATTCTAACTGAAAGAAATATAACCATTAAAACCACAACTCGATAAGTTATAACGTATCTGAAAGTCACAGCGTTCAAAATTAAAACAATTTAATCTAAATCTCACTACAAAATTAGTTTATTTAAACAGACTAGTCTCGACGACGATGTAGCCTTCAATAGTGATTGGTTACTACTCAAGCCAAGCACTGATGAAGGCGACATCGTCGTCGAAACTCTTCTGTTTGTTATAATAAACTAGTGTTTTTGTTTTAATAAACTCGTGTGTAGTGAGATTTAGAATAAACTGTTTTAATTGTTTTCCGTTGTGAATTGTTGTCACTAGCTAAGATTTAATTAACTTAATACTTGAAAGTGTTGAAAATTTTTTCAAAATGTTAGTTCCTTTTCGATATTTTTTAATAACTTGAGTTGGCATTTCAATTTGTTCTGTAGAACTTCACTAGGTAAACAAGTATGTAACAAGTGAACTCACTTAGTAAAAACTAAGTAAGGGCTATTTGCATTCAGTGATATAAAAAAAAATCGAAATAGTTTGTCAGGTAAACTTAATTTCTCTGAAATATTCTAATACTCTGCTTGTTTTAAAGTTGACATAAGATTTGTTTAAGAACTTTTCCTTTTTAGTTAGAGTTATCTCTTTCATTCATAAAATCTACTTCTACATATCCCATTAGCCTTCTAATGCCGTACGGAACTCACGTATCCACTCTGCCTACGAAGGTTGTATAAATTTCTCATCGTGATACAAAAAACTTGCCTTCAAATTGGATCAAAGCAAAGTAGTAGGGAAGAATTTCAAGTGTGGAGTTCAGCACGGCTTTTATTAAGTTAAAGTTGGTACACCTTGTTTCTGAACAGGAGCGTATTGCAGTTTGAAAAGTAATTAAAGTTCGATTCAAATAAGATGATACTATATAAAGGTAAATTTCACGTGGAGGCAAAACCCATCCTGGTGTATAAATATTGAATCGCTGTTCCGGATTATAACCAGTCATTCTCGGTTAACTTCTGAATCTACCAAAGCCACCACCTTTGAAGTAGAACACTGCCGGCTGGTTTCACTAACCTTTATTAAAGTTCGCTATGCTTAATTTAACTGGTTCAATATGTAACCTTTGATTAAAACTTTCTGTATCAGTAATTATGATTTCAATATATTTAACGCAGAGAAAGATAAAGAGTCAAATAGAGATTTTGTGTAATTAAGTGTGATAAGATTAAGTTTAAGTATAAAAAACACGTAGTTTGGTATGATTTAGGCAAATATCCCGAAAGGTAACGCAGTATACTAGTACATACAATAAATGATAATGTAAAGAGCAACTAAGTTAATATTTCACTTAAAATAATATCATTGAGTAACCGTTATAGTAAAGCCTCAATGGGGGAAAACGAAAACGTGGGTAATGTAATTTGTTTTAATCTTGTTGGCAGTAAGTCGATTGGGGAGGGGGTTAAAGATCAAGATCATAAAACAACTCTAAGTCATTAAATATATTTAACGAAATGCAAATTCATGGCATTAAAAAGATTGTGCGGGATATATTAAAAAGATATTACCAAATAACCTTTTGATCGTAAAAGATAAACGTTTACGACGTTCTACAGTAAGAAATATAACATTCTTTACCTGGGATAATTTAACTTTTCTCGTGGAAGGAGATAAACGGGAAAAAACAGTTATGTTTCGAATTTATTTCAATACGTTTTTTTCTTTATATCTACCTTGTTTTTCGAAACGCGTTTAGATTAGGTTTTGTTTAAAAATAGATTTAGTTAAAATAAAAGCAGGTTGAAAATTTAAAAATTATTCTGCGGAGTTTAACAAAATAGCTCCCACCTTTGAAACTTTCCAGCTAATTTCTTAATATTTAAACATCTGATACCCAGGGGGTCTGCTCTATTCTGATTCTACGGATCTTATGTGGAAATGTGTGAAGAAAACTCGTTTACATCTTTTGAATTTTAAAGTCCATTACATGTGGAAATGTGTGAAGAAAACTCGTTTACATCTTTTGAATTTTAAAGTCCATTACAAGTTCGGCGAATCTTAATTATTTACTTTTACATTAGTTTATGACTATCTGAACTTTAAAATTTGTAAATTTGTTAAGACTACCTGAGACTATCTTCATCAGTGTCTTCTGCTTGGAGTTGTTAGGTAAACGGTGACGGTTTAAAGGCAGGTTTCGATAGTATCAAAGAGTTGTGTGATTTGTATTGTGTTTGATCGTTTAATATGTTTTTACTTTGTGTTTTCGTGTGTTTGTAAATTTCATATTGTTCTAGTGTCTTGAGATGTGGTGGTTTTTTGTTGTTGTGTAAGATTTCTAGGTTTTGGTAAATGTCTGTGTGTTTGTCTCCTGTTTCTTTTACGCGATTGTAGAATGCTGAGATGGTCAGAATGCTGAGTGAGAATTGTTTACGTCGTTCTAAAACATCTATATAAAGGAAACCCTGAAATCTCGCACTTCTGGCATGACGGTTAGGCCAATATCTTGAGGTATTTTACCATTTAATAATGACCCATAAGCATTTAAGTATATCCTTAAAAGTTCCACGAGATATTAAGAACACTAAGACAGTCAAGCTTATGCCCCAAAATATACACCTGGTCTGCCTAGCCTCTAAAGGTAAACTATGTTCATTTGCATTTATTATGTATTTTATACGCTAAATTCAAAATAAAATGGTTCCAACGTTTTGCATCTTCTTAGAATTTTAAGCTTTTTCCTGCTACTAGTCTGTCAAGATTATCAACAGCTTCATTTCTTTGATGACAATCATTCTAAGAAATAGGTAATACTAAATCATTTCTAGGCCAGAATCGAATAAATTTTGGAAAATGTCAACGAATGCTATTGGACAATGATGTATGTCAGAAGCATTTGTAATGTCTTTGGTGACAAAGGTCTCCATCACAAAATCAGTTTAAATATCTTTATCTGAAGCGTGTATAGACTATAACCTTTAAAGATTGAATAGATTTTCTAGTTTTTCATCAGGTATAAAAAATGTAAAAGTAGAACTTATTACAATAGCTTAAAGAATTTTACAGAAGAAAAAAGGGCATGCTAAATGTTAAAGAGATAAAAATATTTCGATCACAATTTTCTTCGAATGCATTGTACGCTATGTCGTAAACATGTACACCTAGGTCTGCCAAGGAATTGTCGTCAAAAGTAATGATTGCTGAGCATCTCAAGGAGTCGAGTAACATATAATTGCTATAACAAGGCTGGCTTAGCCTGGCCATACTTAAGAACGGTTATTTCAAGCATATGCTGGTCAAGGAAAAGCAATAACTTCAAGACCCTTCAATAACACGTGTAATTACATTCATTGGAACCGAAACTAACTAAATGCGCTGTCACGACATACAGTGGCCAAGGTTCCTTTGTCACGGGGTTTACTACTCGTACAATACGTAGTGAACAGAGGTCTTTATCATATTCCTCTTACAGATTTTATTGTTAAATAAAAAGTTACTTTAAATATAGAATTAAGAAATAATTATTGTAGCAAAAGTCGTATTACTTTTGTTATAGTACTATAGCACTGTATTGTAAATACAAAATACTGGTTTTGTAACATATGTTATTATTTTAAAGATAAGTATGATGAAAAATATTGCTCGTTAACTCGTTCAGAAAGGCGTCGTCGTAATCACACGATATTCATGGATGGACTACCTCTCGTTCGGGAACCATTGGGTTCCTCCGGAAACACCTAGTGTTCGGTAAGTGAGAAGGGAATCAAGTAATAATTTTTTTTCAAAGTTAATTCCTAGTTAAATTAACCAAGAAAATTGTATTTTATTTTATTTTTAATTAATAGTTACATTAATATAAATATGTATATACATATGTCCGAATACCAATATGAAGTAGCAAAACAGAAAGCGAATTTCCCTGCAATGTTCGATTTTCCTTTCTGTGTATGGTGTTGGACTATTATTTTTGTATGCCACTATTTATACGCTTTCTTTTTTTCGTCGATTGCATTGTGTTGTAGTTTATTTTCGCTCTCCTTTCGCGTTGTCCGTTTGTGAAGCAATGTTTGATACAGATAACCCAGTTTGTTTGTTTATTTTATTACTTTCATTCATTTTGAATCCAAGAGCATTATTTATGATATTGTGTGGTAACCTTGGCAACAACTTAAGGTTATATAATGGAGGTGTCGACAACCAGATGGGGGCAAAACCGAAATTCATATACAGTACATCTTTGAGAAGTATATTTCTCGCTATGGGAAAGTTAGATCGGTGCCAAAGAGCTAGACTTCGAATATACTCTGTTCAAATCCCGACCTATATCCCACAAATATTTAGAATTTAATTATTGAATAAATATTTTTAAAAACGTTATTAACATCAATTGTCATCCACTATTTGTTAAATAAAATGTATTTGAACTCCAGTGGATGAATAAAAACGTATTAATAAAGATATATATCAGGAGAATGTGAGGTAATAGAGGGAATTTAATAAAAGATACATACACCTATTAAACGTACTATAAACCCTCGTTACTTGTGAAAAAAGGCTATGATTAAACTATGAAGAACACTAACTCACAAGCAATAGTTTACTATTTCATAAACGTTCCAATAACAAAGTCATTATTAACAGCAGGTGTAACTACACAAACTCTAAACTACACATATAGTTATGGCTACAATTTAGTGGATTATAGTACAAAGGTTGTGTATAGCTGACTACACGTAAGGTGGCGCGTGACCTCGAAGGGCGAGCAAACGCGGTAGGAAGGGTGAGGAAGCAAAAGACCGTTCTACGGACATTATAATATGAGGTATAGTGTTTATATTACAATATTGTAGATTTGACAAGGCTGAAATAAATATTATTTTAATTGCCATGTCATATTAACCAGATCATTTACATTAAGTTTTGAACAAATTTACTTATATCTGTCTTATAAACGCCTTCAATTTCTTAGCGATGGCATTTGATGCAACACGCACTAAAAAAACAATATTTTTTAACAGGGCTAGCTTTTTGTTTTCTATCGATCGATCACGCGCCAGCTTACGCTTGACCAGCTATTCTTAATATCACTGAGAATAATGGCGTATGAGAAAGAGAGGTATTCTGAGTTGGTGTTCCTTATTTTATTACTGATAAACTATAGTTTATCAGAAATAAAACTGGTATAATACAATGAAAATAGTATGCAACTCGAATAATAAAATACATAAACAAAATTGAGTGTTTAATATTTATATATATTTCCAGTACTTTTATAAATCAATAATGGGTACAGTGTAAGTTTGATACGAGTATAGTAGTTGATACTTTATACGATATATAGTCTACTTATAATATCGAACCATAGTGTAACGTTAAAACCATTTTTCATGATAATTTATTAATTTTATATCATCTTTAGCAATATAATCGTAAAGAGTAAGTGTATATCACAACATCGTACGACGTTTTATTAATTCAAAAAAATAATAATAAATATTGAAGTAAGTGGACAATTGAAGTTTTTGTTACTAAAAACTATAATAAAACATTTCTAATATACTTACATGTTGTTCTAAAAGCTTGAAATCTACAATTTTAGGTGAGCTCTGACCTGTTAATAACGTCATACAAGAACATTCAGTAAGCACAAATTTTAAAATCTTAAAGAATAACAACAAAATAGTTGGCTGCACGTTACACCGATATATGGTATCCACGTTTGTAATTTGATTGTAGTATATTTTTGTATAATTTAGAAGTTGAAATTATTTCAATTGGTTTTATTTCACTTAGAATTAGACCATTAGTTATTATAAATAATTCTAAAATTAAAATTAATAATATGCATTTTTTGTTATGATTGTTATATTAATAGATTTTTGTATTTATCCTTTAGTGTTTTTATATCTAAAGAATGAAGTTTTACTTATTCTGAATCTTAATATGAGTAGGATCAAAGAAACAGTATTTTATGATACAATAAAAATATTGAAAAGAACCCCAATAGCACAAAAATAATCAAAAATAACAAATAAAACAAGTTACTTAAGATTAAAGGGTTTAATCTTAAGTAACTTGTTTTATTTGTTATTTTTGATTATTTTTGTGGTATTGGGGATGTTTACAATATTATTATTGTAATATATTGTACCACTGTGCTCTTGATATTGTAGTATTTTATGAATTGCATGAAACCCGAAAGTAATCAGGTTGCAATTCGCAATCAAGTATATATAGTCAAACGAAAATTTTTTTACAAAATGGAAACAGAAAGAGTAAAATGGCCTCTCTTAAAGAAGTGCAAAATCAGTTCGAACTTACAAATTAAGAGGTTGAATTTTCGGAACTAAAACTCATCTGTTGTTACAGCAAATGCAATGCCTTGCAAATTACATACGTGAAATGTTAGTTGGTTCCTAATTACGTCATCCGCATACGTTTATCGCGGTTGGAGGATAATTCTTTGCAAATAACGAGAGAGATTCCAGACTGAAACTTGCCACACAACTTTGTTGACAATTAAGGACCTTGCCGGTGACGTAAGCTAACGACGAAGTTGCTTCCACTTGGAATTTCCCGTTTCATGTTCGTGTTGTATAAACACCTGACAAAGGCACTTTCCTCGTAGGGAACCTGAATTTTTCGCTATTAGCAAATATTTAAAAATATTGTGAAACATTCTTTCTAATAATGTGATAATAAAGCATTTGGAAAACGAATTATTTAGGAATCTTATGTAATTCGAACAATAAACTTCATTAATAAGTGATTAAGATAAAAATCTTTAAAGTACACCATTAGTAACAGACATTTTCATTCATAATTCATGCCCATGATAATAAAGGCATACCTAGTTTAACGTTTTCTATAAAGAAAGTGCAATTATTGAAAACATAAGAGATACAAGCATTAGGGTGCAATTAAGTCTTAAATCGACATTTTTCAGAAATATTCCTAATTTCCTGTACAGTAAACAATCGAATAGCTGTATAGTAAGTCTGTTTAAAACTGAAAAAACTACCAATTATTAGATCACTGTCTCTCTGGGTAATTAATGTAAAGTGAAAGTGGATTGCTAACGAGGTATGTGTAAATACTTTTCTTTTAGAGAAATTACTATTTTAACTTCATAAAATCCTAATTCGTCTGCAAACATTTGCAGCTTTATTGTCAACATATATGTATTTATCAAAAATACCAAGAAACTGAAATTTGATTTTACAACAAATATATTTTTTACTTTTCCTTATTAAGTCCTACAGCAATTAGGTGAATCAAGTAAGACCAACTTGGTTTAATAGGACCACCAATAGGACATCTCGATCCAAGAGGGTAGAGAACATACCCGAATTATACGTCTTTGTTGGGGTCATGCAAAATTTTATATCACCTAAGCCCTCTTGTAATAAAAAGGAGCATGGTAGATGGAATTAAGTGGCACCATTGAAAAACCTTTTAAATTTGAAGTTGCTTGATGTAATCATCTTGAATTCACTGATTAAACTCATTTTAAAAATACTTAACTAAGTGAATACGTAATTGCTTACTTGCTGATGCGTTTCAAACCATTCGTTCCTTTTACGAAGCTAACCCTCTACAGATTCGTAAAAGGTACGAATGTTTTGAAACGCGTCAGCAAGTAAGACTTTTTAATTTGATTATCATTTAGTAAATTTATGTTACTATTAATTCCCTAGGTACACTGACTATATTTTTTATTCCAATGGGAGCGATGAAAGTGTATCAGCCGTTTCTAAGCAGTTCCATCTAGGTAAAAGCAACAGCGTTCCAGATAACATATGTAACGGGTAGAGGAGAGGAATGAGATTGTACGTGGACCAAGCCTAAACCGTTTCGACGCCCGAAACTGTTGCGCTAAACCAAAAAGTAGGTTAAATTATTTCTCAGACTAATATTCACCGCTCGTAGTTCGAAACTAGTTTTAAATAATTGGCCTACATTTAGAGGTGGAAACAAGAAGTAAAATGGAAAACGAAATAAACCCTAATTCGGTTTCTCACACGATATTTCCTTTTCTGTGTCCAGTAATTTATCTTCATTCAATAAAATTACTAAATATTTTATAATACTCCAAAACTTTAAAGGAGTTTTGTAAAGTTTAACAATGAGAAATTGTAACGTAAATTAAAAAAAATAGAAAAGAACAAAACATAACATTAGAATATGCATGTTCTGAAGAAAAATTATTGATTATTTAGACGTAATAGATACTGCAAGAAGAAATTTTAACTTTGAATTTGGCCGTATATATATAGAATTGACTTCACTCGCTCTTCTACTGTTGTTGGGTTCACCTCGTCAATGCTGGATGAGATTCTGGCGAAACGTCGGAACTGCAAATTTATGGACTGCAGAATGAACGGATGTACTCCAGATTGTAACTATTCATGATATATATATTGCAAGAAAAATAACGTTTCGACATACCGATAAAACCACTAGGAAAACATATCTCTTATAATTGTTATTTAATGTGCCATGTAGAGTCTTACCGACCTTTTTCTCCTGCCTTACTTTGGCCCTTTCTTTTCATCAATTGCTAAGTCAGTAAGAAAGTAATGGTTTATCCATTGACTACGAACCTAATTTCATAGACCTGTGCCTCAAGGAATAAACCTCTCAGAGGAACCAACCCCTGAATTTTTGATAAAACCAATTAGCCTCCGATAAGCCCTGTTCAAGCTCCTTTTCGGGTAGTGGAATCTTTGAGAGACACTTGTGATTTAAAGACTATACCTGGATACCTAGTGAACTTATCTTATTTAGAATGAAAACGCAGCTAATTGGAAAATATACCTTTTTATTTATTTGTTCCAAGGTTCAAATTAATTATTATTGTTTTTATTTAATTTAACAGGATTTTCTTGACTAATTACTTTTTCAAAATTTCATACAACTTGCCATTTAATTAAACATTATTATCTCATTCTATGTTTTTTAAATTTTCTTATTATCATTAATTTTGTATATAATTTAAATTATCAAAGTTACCATCATTAATTTTGTATATAGTTTTGATTGTTACAGTTAAATTTAACATATTTTAAAATCTGATTCTTTTTCAAACACTTAATATTATTATTTAATGCCTTTAGGCTAGGCCTTGAACAATTAACTTCTTTAGAAATTATTCATTAGAAATTTACTTAGAAAAAGCCATATAAGATATACATCTTTATACTTAATCCATACATTCCCACAGCGATGGAAATGGAAAGTCAATTTTGAATCTTTGTTACTTAAATTTGGGTAACCTAAGAGAGTTGACTAATCAGTCCCTTAGGTTATTCCCATCTTATTTAATTTTGAATTTAAGTTAATATAATTTGAAGTAAAATGTTATTTAAAAAGAATAATTAAATTGATTATATAACCTTGTACTGTAGAAATCTTTTTATCTCCATTAATTTTGTCATCTGTCGGTCCCGTTACAGCTTCAAGGGTCTTGGTAGGTAGGCGTCTCTCCATAATTTAGTTTAATCTTCTTATTTTCTTTAATTTTGCATTTTGGTGGTCGAAATTCTGTTTTGGGTATATATGAGCCCTTGCTCATATATATCTTCCTTCCCCTGATCACATCGTAGCACTTTTTACTCTGTTTCTAGCACATTTTTTCTTGTCCTGGTCGCATGGTACAAAAACACGTCTGCTCGCCTTGAGAGCCTAATGCATTCTAATTCTGGATAGCGTCCCTTTTTTGAGGCCCCACTTCATAGTATCCATTTTTCAACTTTTGATCAATCAGAAAGCCGTTGCCATGGCAATTGACTTTGTTTGTTCGGAAATTCTGAACTAAGATTAGTTTCACTTTTTGTAAAAGGCGTTTCTTTATTCTGATGTGTCCTTTCCATTTTTACCTTTTATTTAATAACATATTTGACTTTATTTCTTCTTATTTAATTTAATTTACTTTTTAAAATTCCTAATCCAAAGTTCGACTGTAGCGCTTTCGTTTCGTAGTGACAAGATTTATAATCAATACCCTAAGCGGATTTTTCCGGAATCAAATATGACTGCTTCTAGTATAACCTAATTTCTAGGCTATTACATTTTAACATTTAATCTTTACTTTTACATAAATACTATTTTCCCTAGCTAGGCCTAATTTACTTTCCTCACATCTTATAAATTTACATTCTTTATTCCTGATTATATTTAATTACAATTATTTTAACAGCCGGCATCTAGGCCGAGTTTGTTATACTACACAATTACCGTCTTTTTTTGTATACATAATTTAGGCTATCCACTTTGAAGTGATAATTTTTCTTATTGATTATAATTTATGTTTTTTAAGTCTAAAGTTATTTCTAATTTTCTTCATTTTACTATTATTTACCCTAGTTTTAATATTATTATTATTATTATAATGCTTTAAAATTTTTACATATAAATTTAGCCAATTATTTAACCAGGTTAGGTTTGATTCTGGTATTCTGTACAATTACCCTGATTCTTTGCATCGGGCATTCTGGCCGCTGCAAGAGGTAGTAGTAGTATAAAGATTTACTCAAATATAATTGCATATTAATAATATTATTTTATAATAAAATTTTATTTTAATATTATTATGTATTATTTTAATAAAAATGAGAAAAATCTAATGTACTTTTTTACAATTAAAAATATGACAAACTGTGGCAATAAACACATAAAATTGTATTAAAAATTAGATGTATTAAATAATTAACACTAACACTCCCATTTTGTACGATGTAGTGATGGCTCCAGAGGGAGGCCAGGACCTGCCTAATTTTTGTATACCGTTAAAATCCTTCTAAATTGTTAATAACCTAAAAAGGTAAATGATATAAATCTGAGATTTAAAAATGCCTATAATGTAATTACAAAATTTAGAATGCCCCAAGCAACAATAAAATAGCAAAACATCGCTCTTTTGTATAGCTTGTATATTTAATTGCCCTGAAAGCAAAAATGCCCTCAAACACACCATTTAAACAGTTTCTTTGGGTGTTTACTTTCATATAATATGATGACACGTTTTCATATATGATGATACGTTTCTTGTAATATAGTTAATGAATAGAAATATTTCAAATACAAGAATAATATAATTTAAAACTGTTCTTGTATTTGAAATATTTTCATTCATTAATTATATATATATATATATATATTTATATAGTATTATCTTTATAATATTTTTTATAATATTTTAACTATTTTTATAATAGTATTAGATTGTTTTTTTTTTAAATCTATGCTCATATTATAACAAAATGCTCACTAACCCCACAAACTATCACAAATTATTGCTGATGATATTATAAATATTGTGTCTGCGTTTCTGAAGACATTAAATTGCCTTTGTGTATACAGCATGAAGAAAAAGACCATTATACCACTTGTAAGCTCTAATGCTGTTTTTGATAAATTTATATTTGGAGATTTTCGAATTTATTGACGTAGAACTTTTCTCATACAATCTCCGCTTGCTTTAAACTACTGATGTTTTTAGAAGTTGGCTCATTTTTTAAAGCCGTATGATTGACACCAGTGAAGTCATTTCTGTGACTCCACGCTACAATTTTTCTTTTCTTGTCACGTTTGCAGCTTTCAATCCATGACAGAAACTTTTAAAGTAATAAAACATAGTTACATGATAGAAACCAGAACAAGAGACACGGAGAGTTTCAGATTGTATCGATCTTCATCAAGGAAACATTAATTTAAAATTATGTTTATTAATCATAGCTAGTTTACTAATACTTATCTTTTGTTTCTACTGGTTCTAATTATTTTTATTCAATTTTTATAACTTTTAAATGAATTGTTTTTTAATACTAACATTTTAGACAAAAAGTATAATTATATAGAAAACCATTATTAGAGTGTATTGTCGATATTTGTAGGGTAATATACAAAGAAAAATGACTCAGTACTAAAAAATAGAAAAAACTCTCCAATTGAATATTTCAATTTTCGAAGCCCACGTGCGAAATCACTAGACCTCAGTACGTTCTGCCCCAAGATGGAGGCACTAATTATATTCATTGTTGTAAGTCAAGTAATATTTAATCATTTTAAAAATAATATAGTTGTTTAACGTTAAATGCAGAAACATATCAACTCTACCAGATGAGTACTACTTAATGCTAGAACACACTTAAAAGCAAACTGGTGCAGGAGGAGAGTAAATAAAATGTCGAAAGAAGGATTTGTCTGATACAATTCTGATGACGTTTTACTTTTATCTTTGGTTGAGATTTAGGTTTAAGTCACATCTAACCTGTGTTTTTTTGAAAGAAAAAATAAAATTAAACATGAGATAGACATTAAATAATATAAAACTAAATTGGCAGATTTAGTAATCTTGTTAAAGTTTGTATTTCTGTATAAAGATAAACATATAACATGAAATTTCCCTTCTGGGTTTAGGTAAAGAGTTCTGTAAACAATGCTACTACGCGCAGAAAACATTTAGCACCGTTGAATATACGAGTAGCAATTATACACAGAGTGAGCGGCCAGATAGAATACAATTACGAACTCTTAGGTGAAAGTCTCTACGACCTAGCCTGTTCAGGTTTGATTTTAGAAATTATAATTAATTTTTTGCATTTACCTATAAAGAAGGGAATATCTACGCTTCTAAATCGGCAAGAGATATGGCAGGCAGATGCTCAGTAACCTATTGACATTTAGAGTGGTGGGGGAGCCGCTGACTCAGTGTTTGTCGAACCTTGCTGCTATACGTACCAGATTTGAGCTGTTTACCACTGTGCCTAATTAGATTGGAGAGATCGAGAGATATCTGTCTGACCTTCCATATCTACTAGTCGACCAAAGCCCCTTCTCCATATTTCATGTATCTTGCTATATCATGTAAGTTCATTTGTAAAGATAGCCAAACCTTTGGCGATAATTGGTTGCATAGAGACTTGTGCAGTTCTACGGCATCCATTACCTTCCTAGTATGCAACAAGCAAAACTATTTTCCTCGTAATCCGTATAAATGGTATACAAAGAAGTATATTGTCATTTAAAAAAAAATCTTTAAACACGTAGCTTCTACTGTTCTTCCAGCAAAGTAGTTCTATGTAAGAAATAATTCAAATTATAAATTGAGACCTTTAACGTACGAATAGCGTCGGAAATGATTTAGTTTTGTTGTAAAAACACTTCATTGGCATGAGTGGTAGACAGATTTATTCTAAAAAGTATTAAACTACCTACACACAACTAAGCATAAATGTAATAATAAAAGTAATAGGCTGTCCACCTTAATATTCGTTAGAGTTGTCGGTTGAAGCCATTTAGACAATACACAAAAATTTGTACAGTTCCAATTTCAGACTACGTTTTAGAAGGTATTAAGGGAAACAAATTTATTAACGTATTATAAAGGATCCTTCGTAATGAGGACATTTTATTTACATTTCAATGTTTTGCCTTTCTAAATTTAGTCTAAAACACCTTGATACTGCGTGAATATGAATAAAACATCGTGTTTACTCTAAACATTTACTATATACATATATAAATATCGTAATATGTATTCTTGTGTATTAATAAAGAACATAAGTCAAAATACAAATACAAGAATTATAATTGAATTTACAATTCTAATTGAATTGTAAATTCAATTATAATTCTTGTATTTCTATTTTGACTTATGATCTTTATATATATATATATATATATATATATATATATATATATATATATATATATATTAAAGTCATTCAGATATGATGAAATCCCAGTCATATCAGGACGCTAGCTGCTGCTTGTTTTAATGTAACGAACCCAACTAATCGGGTACTGACAACTTTCAGAAACACACTGTTCCAGCTGAGGTAAACATAATTATTTTAATTTGTTAAAGAACTCTGATGGGCACGAATCATGAACAAAAGGTAAAAATGCCGGTTAGTATTGTCGCACCGACAGATTGGCGGAGTGGAACGATCGGCGCTATCTGACGAGAAATAGTAGAAGCAGGACTACTGTGTTCTTTCTTTTCTCCGCCATCTTTCTTCTTTTTCACTTTTTAACACAACACACTGGCTAGTTACCCAATTAAACGCTTTCAAGTTCCAACTGGATAGGTTTATGCCCTTTCATAACCACGACCCTAGTTTCAGAATACGGCAGTTGTTCTGGGAGATGCATAGTAGTTTATGAGTAGTCCTGGAAGAACCGCTGTCACTGGTGGAGTCCGTCTCGTCCCAGTAGCGGTCCTGTGATCAATCAAGGCCTTATAGTAAGGTTGAAAGACTCTTACATACTTGTACCACGGGAAGCCCCCCCCCCCGCCTATGTCTTTAGCCATCCGGACGGGAGTCATGAGTTTGAGGCTGGATTCGTAGAGGTAGAGGTCCCATTAATTGGATAGTAGAAATCCCAACTAAAAATGTGTTTTTTTGCAAGGGAGATAAGAACCAGGTGCTCCCTTTCTACACTCTTCAGTTTAACCATCTCTCATTTTCTTCCACATTTCGAACAGCACAACCACACTGTGACCTATGTTTTTTCGCCATCTTTATTCTTTTTCACTTTTTAACACAACGCACTGGCTAGTGACCAAATTAAATACTCTTAAGTTCCTACTGTATAAGACTTTACATGACCCTAGTTTCAGAATACGATCGTGGTTCTGGGAGGAAATATTTGTTTAGTAAAGGTATTACCAAACGAAAGTAAATAAAGATCCGATTATACAACCTAGACCGACTCAATTAGATAGCGTACTGAGGTACTGAAAACCTGGCCATTCAGAAGGTTCTACTGATCTCGAGTACTTCTGGAAAAACTGTAGGAAACGTAGTGACTGGTTTATGCATAGACCCGTCCCTAGTACCGGTATAGGCCTAACAGAAAGGCTTTCGGGAACTTAGAGACGGGGCGTGGCATCAAGCCCTTGCCGCTAGTCACCCATGCTGGAGTCACGAGTTTTAGGTGTGGTCTCATATGGTGGACTGTAGATCTCCTCAACATTTGCGACTATTTTGTGTAATTCTCGTGACGGAGATAAGAACCGAGATTCAAAAGTCGTGCATATTTTTATTTTCGTCATTATAGCGAACGCTTTTCTCAACACACTGGCCAACTGGTCACAATAAGCATGCACAAAAAGCAGTTCTAAAAGTCCGAGTAGTTCTCGAGCAGCAGTGGAAACCGAAGGCGTTGTGACCACTCGTGCCCTCCCAAAGGGTTGATCGTTGACCAGTTCAAGCCTTATGGTAGCCTTTGGGTAAGCTCTTGTGCGCTTACTTGTACCATAGTTTGTAATAACAAGCACTTGATTGTAACACAGATGACAGTTCCCCGATTCGGCATTTCGTGAGTTACAAGTTAGATTCCTGGCGGCGGTATTTCACATGCTAGGTTTGATATAGTCCAAAATTTCACATCTTCCTTGACCTCTTCGGATGTGCAGTGAAAAGTCTCAATCTGCTCAGAGGACTATCGACCCGATTTTTCAATATCTCGCCATCTTTCTTTCTTAAACTACTTAACCAACAAACTGGCAACCGACAAAATTGAAGAACAAATTCGTTCTTTAGTGTATAAGATTCAAAGACACAAGTAAAATTGTTTAAGTAAACTATTGGTTGTCTGTCTAAATAGGATACTGTAGATTTCTATATTAAATACTTGTTAAAGTGATGCTTTCATTAATTCACAGATTCCGTGAAGATAGTTTTAGAACAAAATATAAAATTTAATATTTTCAAAATGAAACTGAATTTCGAGGGTATACTTTGTCTTTTTTTCAAAGATTTGTGAAGGTTTTAAAACTTTCCACTGGTTTGTTTTACCTTAAACAGACCATCTTGTGATGAATACAAATACATTTGAAACCCATACTTGTAAATCCTTTATGTGATTAGATTTAACATAATTCAAATTTACCTCTTTTTAGTTGTTTCACTGTCTAGCTGTCAAATTTAGTTGTTTCATAGCTGTATTGGGTTTTTTTTACAAACCCAGTGGCTGCGTAATATTAAACAATATTATTGCAAGAAAAGCGAATTAAAAGATAGAAGATGTTGATTGTCTTCTTATATAATCTTCCTTATGTAATCGTAAAAATAATCGGTTGCATAAATTGTTATTTACAACCAAATGAAGCCTTATAAATAAAAATTACTGCAATTCCAGTTAAATTTATGTAGTTCTCCTTGAATCTGCTGTGTCACGTGGCCATAATCTTGGCGGATGTACACCATGTGCCATCACGACCTTGTCGGTGTACATCCGTGTTCTGTTGACACTACTTCCAAATACCTTTTAGTGTTTTAGGGGCTAGAAAATAAGTCTCGGTTGCAATAAAAGATAGAAATGTAATTATTCCTTTCTTATTTGACGAAAATCTTTTGATTTAATTTTAAAACTTGTTCAGTAACGTGGAACATTATATTTTGACTGTGTTATTTCAATTACTAATACTTTTAAGAATTATTGCAAAACATATTCCTAATGCAACAGCTATTCGACAGTTTGAAAAAACTATGTATAATACTAAGATCAAAGTTTGAATAACAAATCCAATACAAACTGCAAATAAAAGGACTTATTGTATCAGAAGTGTTTTAATTCAAAAGTATTTGTGCTTGTATGTGTGTGTGTGTGTTTGCGTGCGCGTGTAAGCTCAAAAACTGCTCTAATAATATTACATAAAATAAAAGATTTAACAATAAAATAAAATATTACATGATAACTATTAAATAGAAACAGCAGTGCAATAGTAAACTTTTATCTAGAAATGAAAACGCCATTACATAACGTCAGCATGTGGAGGAGAGGTAATTAGAAAAATACATTTAGGTCAAGTAGCGACTTCCTCCAGGGAAAAGGATGAAAGGACTTGTCGTTCCGCCGTATAAGGAGATATTGCGTTACACTAAGGGATAGCGTTTGTAAAGGTAATGGATAGCGTTTGTAAAGGTAATGAATCTACAAATCGATTTCTTTTCCTTAACTAACGAGAAAAGAAGGTAGTACTATTTTTAGGTTTTGAGGTTTTAAACTTTATGTTTATCTCTTGAATTTTGTAGTCCATTATGTTCGGTGAAATTTAATTATTCACTTTAACATTGGTTTATGACTATCTTCTTAGAAGACACTGATGAAGATCGCCACATAGCGATCGAAAACGTTCTGTCTCAGTGCTTTTACAAATTTACAAAATTTTGTTTAACATTGTCATAAACTAATGTTAAAGGGATTAATTTATGTTTATCTTATGTTGGGTATTTTAAAACTTTGCAAGTTCTTTTTTTACTCGCCTTTATATTTTTAAAATATAATTTTACAAAATATAAAAAATTGTAATTTTAAAATACAAAAACATTTTATTAAAAGGAATTTCATAAATAATATTTAAAAGTGTCATGTTTAAGACATATTGGAAATAAATCCATTGAAAATAAATCAGATCTTAATACAAGGAACAGACGATCAATCCTCTGAATATAAATATTTAAAGTGTAGTTCGTCTCTGAAGTTATGGTAAGTAGAACCAACTGCAAGACCTTTCTACCCTTTATCATATAAGTTTTTCTGAGTTCTATGGGCTCACGACTGCCATTAATAACACAGGTAAACTGAGTTGGACTACAAACATATGTACAGCACATCATTGCATCATGCAACAGAGCAAAAAATATATGCTAAAACAAAAAACCGGGAAAACGATTATTAAGAAATTGAAAAGAATATATAGATATGTAGCCATAACAATACGCGCACGCGCGCTCGAACACACGAAAGACATGTACAAAAAAACCATTGAACCAATGCAGCAGGTATTTTCAGGATTATGACAAAGATGAGAATATCAAAATTGCTAAAAAGATTTACATAATTACATAACCGAATATTATAACAGCAAAGATACAAGAAAGAACAAAATATTTATCCTATTCGATCAAAAACGTACAAGAAAATGTTGATGCCCAGCAATGTAATGGAAAATAAACGTAGACAAAAGCATTAAAGGAATAAAAAAATGGGAAAAAGAAGAGAGGATAGTGAGAGGAAAATGTGGAAGGATAAAGTCAAAAGAAAACTGGATTGGGAGGGACAGAGAGAGAGAAAGAGAGAGAGAGTGAGAGAGAGAGAGAGAGGAAGAAAATGATGCAGCATGTACCAATGCCTCGATTATAACGCAACAGCACACAAAAGAATGGGTCGAATCACGAAATTATTAACAAAAAACGTTTTTAAAACTTGAGGTAAGATTTATAACAGAATCAGAGTACCGTTTACCTTAAACAGAAAAGTATGGAACAGGTGTTATTTTCCTAGAAATCTAGCAGATTCTATATGCAACGAATGAAGATTACTGTATTACCTGGCCACTCTTCAAGTAACCAGTATGTGTTGCAACATTAATGCCCGTCATCATTCACACCCGTACAAATCCCAGCGTCATCCGCACAATCTCCCCTCTCTCCGAAATTGTTCTGTCAATTAGCGTCAATTTAAAGGCCAAACATTGTTGCGTCACCTATCTCTAGTCCTGGTTAACTTTAACGTCCGTATGGGTTCGCCATTAAAACAAGGTTAACGGAAATTTAATTTACCGTTAAAATAAAAACCAGTTTCCACGTTGCATTCTTCAATGAGTGAACTGTATCAAGGCTAAGGCAACTTGTCGGCTGTTGAACACTTTAGATTGAATAATACGCCATGCATTGTTCAGTGTATTGTTGAACAGAAAATAACCTGATTTACTAACAGTAAAACAGGATGCATTAAAGGAAGTACGTCCTGTCTTTTTCTGATCTTAGTAAATCCAAAACTGAACTTTTAAAACCAGCTGTTTAAACACACGTTTGAAACAGTACATGTATTTTTTCGATACCTTAATAGAATCGATATAACTTTTCATACCCAATACAAAAATGAGTAAAACGTCAACTATCTGACAAATGTATGTAGATTTGACCGTTATATCGATGGCTAACTCGTCGTCTCAGCTGGTCCTCATCTTCATTAACTATAAAGAAGTTGAAAAATAAACTCTAGTAACACCTACCAATCAGTTTATCATCAAAATGTCCATACAAGTATATTTATTCCTTTGTGAAATAATTATTACTGGACTAATATATTAATATTATTAATTGCCACTGTGATATTTGATTTTAACTAAACTTTCAATTCCGTACAAATAAATTATCGATCTACACGTATAAGATCAATGTTCTCTATAGAATTCAGAAATTATGTTTCAAAATAATGAATACAAAAGTAATACAGACTGGAAGTCTGTAGATATTCTCTCGGGTGACAATATTACTGCTTACTACTTTTTAAAACTGTTGAACTATTAGTAATTATTAAGATCAGCGACTACAGCTCCGATTAGCCAAATTTTTTGCCTGATAGATTTGACCTTGCTGAACACGAATCTGAAGTTAGTTTCAACGGAAAACACATATTAACCTCAGAAAACCAGGTCAGGTTAGGTTAGATTATTTTTTTCAAATGTGTTTGCAGTAAAAAAATCTTCAGATTCGTGTTCACCAAGGTCAAATTGATCAGGAAAAAATATATCGCCTATTGGAGCTGTAGCCGCTGATCTTAATAATTACCAAACTATTTTATTATTGTAGATAAGAATTTTATTGTTACATTTTTTAGGTTTTTTAATTACTTATTTAAAGTCATAAATGTGTTTAGTGAAAAAAAGGGTAAGACAAATCTATACGAACTCATTTTAATTAGAAATAATCCTATTTTAAAACAATGAGTATGTGGATGACTTCCTTTAAAAATTTACATTTAAAATTATTTGAAGTTAAAAAAACATTATTAAAATTGTGAACTCATCACGATTAATTAAAATTTATTACGTAATTGCCAGCATTAATTAATGCACTGAATAGGCTTGTCGGCCATCATAAGGGTATGATTAATTTTCCGCAAATTATTTCGCATCTTTCGTCCGTTTATGGTTGTTATTGAATATATTTGAAGAACAATTGAACTTTTGAATCGCAAACAGTTTGTAAAATCCTTGAAACAATCCTAGGAGATATGCCTTGCATTTGTGCACTAATTTTCTTCAATGTCTTTTTTCAAACAAAAGAATAATAACAAGAATACTAATGAGATTGAATAAACGTAAATTTCATTTTCTTAAAATGTTAACCTTAAAGTTAAACCAATTAAATGTAATACAATATAATTTGTTTGATTTGACACAGATAAAATTCAGGAAGTTTTCTTTGGACGTAAAATAAATTACATTTTTTTATATTCTAGCTAATAATGAACTCAGTTTCGTGTTAAACGTCATCAATTTTGACCTCCATTTCCTAATTTTCTAAGCGTTACGCAATATTAAAGAAAAAATTAATCAAACCTTAATGGAATACGGTATTTAATCACCATAGTAACCAACGAATTACATTTAAAAATTATTACATGCTATTAAACTCTGTATTAGCTAAAACTAAGCTTTAAATTCTTTTGATACTAAGTGCTCTAAATTTCTCCGGAAGATTTCTGATTAATAGAATAATTATTAACAGGAAAATTTGTTTCAATAACATTTCAAGTCATAGTTTTATCTCGGGCTCTCACAATTCTCAATTATAATTTTACGTTTTTGGCTGAATAATAATTTAGTTCAGTAAATTACAAGATTACTATGAGAACATGAATATTTCCAATCGACTTTTAAAATAAAACAGGTCGCAATTACGTATACAAAATAATAAATTTGTGTTCTGTATAGTTCTTCAGTATTCTAACAAATAACTTTTTGTAATAACTTAATTTTGGTTCCTCTATGAAATAACACCAAGAAACGTCATCTGATATTAAACAATTAATTGAATACAAATAAATTTGGATTGAATTAAAAATTCCGAGAATATCCAAATTTTGTAATTAACTTCAATTTACTATATTAGTTTTGAGTTAACAATAGGTTTTATTTATTTATATTTAATATTTGTGTGTATTACAATAAATATAATCGATTATTTGTAAAATATCGTTCTAAACAAAACTCTAAACTCGTTAATTTGTTTACAGACGTTAAATATCAAGTGGAACTGTTGAACCATAAATTCAGGTCAAGAGGAAGTTGAATGAATCTCGACAAATTCTGCATAATTCTGGACTTCCGGCACGAAATGTAAACTGTGCTAAACCATTGCGCTTCCCAACTGTCGCTATAGGCAACAATGAAACAAACGAACACATTCAACACTGTTATATTTCGATGTTCAATGAATGCGGCTCATTTGCCGACAAACCAAATAGAACATAGTAAGTTTTAATTTGTTTTTAACCGACGTTTCATCGGTACAAAACGTCAATTAACAAATAAATGAATGCCGACAGGGGTACATAACCGAACAACCGATTCCTGCAAACAAATAAAATAAAATTATTAAATAAAAGCGGTAGACTTGCGAGTCAGGTACAACTATTTATATACACAGGCAACGTTTCAACAACTAGTATGTTATAGTCTTCAGGCCTACAACACATAAGTACACAATTAAAAACAACAACAATATTAACACATTTCACAAATAACCACAGCACAATGCAATTTCTATAATTATAAAACAATACATGTACCACTAAAATAGGCAATTTCAGAAAAAAATTTTTTTTCACCATCGCACAAAACATAACCATTGCAATCTATTAAATTAAAAGCGGTTGACTTGCGAGCCAACAAAAACAGATGTACCTGACTCGCCAGTCAACCGCTCTCATAAGTAGTTGTACCTGACTCACAACTTGACCGCTTTTATAAAAAGTTGTACCTGACTCGCAAGTCAACCGCTTTCAGAAATCGCTGTACCTGATTTGCACGTCAACCGCTTTTATAAATAGCTGTACCTGATTTGCACGTCAACCGGTTTTATAAATAGTTGTACCTGCATCACAAATCGACGGCTTTTATAAATAGCTGTACCAGACTTCTTAAGTCAACCGCTTTTATAAATAGTTGTACATGACTTCTTATGTCAACCGCTTTTATAAATATTTGTACCTGACTCGTAAGACAACAGCTTTTATAAATAGCTGTACCAGACTTCTTAAGTCAACCGCTTTTATAAATAGCTGTACCTGATTTGCACGTCAACCGGTTTTATAAATAGTTGTACCTGCATCACAAATCGACGGCTTTTATAAATAGCTGTACCAGACTTCTTAAGTCAACCGCTTTTATAAATAGTTGTACATGACTTCTTATGTCAACCGCTTTTATAAATATTTGTACCTGACTCGTAAGACAACAGCTTTTATAAATAGCTGTACCAGACTTCTTAAGTCAACCGCTTTTATAAATAGTTGTACATGACTTCTTAAGTCAACCGCTTTTATAAATAGTTGTACATGACTTCTTAAGTCAACCGCTTTTATAAATAGTTGTACCTGACTCGTAAGACAACAGCTTTTATAAATAGTTGTACATGACTTCTTAAGTCAACCGCTTTTATAAATAGTTGTACATGACTTCTTAAGTCAACCGCTTTTATAAATAGTTGTACCTGACTCGTAAGACAACAGCTTTTATAAATAGTTGTACATGACTTCTTAAGTCAACCGCTTTTATAAATAGTTGTACCTGACTCGTAAGACAACAGCTTTTATAAATAGTTGTACCTGACTTCGTAAGTCAACCGCTTTAAGAAATCGCTGTACCTGATTCGCACGTCAACCGTTTTTATAAATAGCTGTACCTGATTTGCACGTCAACCGGTTTTATAAATAGCTGTACCTGATTTGCACGTCAACCGCTTTTATAAATAGCTGTATCTGATTCGCACGTCAACCGCTTTTATAAATAGCTGTACCTGATTTGCACGTCAACCTGTTTTATAAATAGCTGTACCTGATTTGCACGTCAACCAGATTTATAAATAGCTGTACCTGATTTGCACGTCAACCGCTTTTATAAATAGCTGTACCTGATTTGCACGTCAACCGGTTTTATAAATAGCTGTACCTGATTTGCACGTCAACCGGTTTTATAAATAGCTGTACCTGATTTGCACGTCAACCGGTTTTATAAATAGCTGTACATGATTTGCACGTCAACCGGTTTTATAAATAGCTGTACCTGATTTGCACGTCAACCGCTTTTATAAATAGCTGTACCTGATTCGCACGTCAACCGGTTTTATAAATAGCTGTACCTGATTTGCACGTCAACCGATTTTATAAATAGCTGTACCTGATTTGCACGTCAACCGGTTTTATAAATAGTTGTACCTGAATCACAAATCGACGGCTTTTATAAATAGCTGTACCTGATTTCTTAAGTCAACCGCTTTTATAAATAGTTGTACATGACGTCTTAAGTCAACCGCTTTTATAAATAGCTGTACCTGACTTCTTAAGTCAACCGCTTTTATAAATAGTTGTACATGACTTCTTAAGTCAACCGCTTTTATAAATAGCTGTACCTGACTTCTTAAGTCAACCGCTTTTATAAATAGTTGTACATGACTTCTTAAGTCAACCGCTTTTATAAATAGCTGTACCTGACTTCTTTAGTCAACCGCTTTTATAAATAGTTGTACATGACTTCTTAAGTCAACCGCTTTTATAAATAGCTGTACATGACTTCTGAAGTCAATCGCTTTTATAAATAGTTGTACCTGACTCGTAAGACAACAGCTTTTATAAATAGTTGTACCTGACTTCGTAAGTCAACCGCTTTAAGAAATCGCTGTACCTGATTCGCACGTCAACCGCTTTTATAAATAGCTGTACCTGATTTGCACATCAACCGCTTTTATAAATAGCTGTACCTGATTTGCACGTCAACCGGTTTTATAAATAGCGATAAAAATTTGCACGTCAACCGGTTTTATAAATAGCTGTACCTGATTTGCACGTCAACCGGTTTTATAAATAGCTGTACCTGATTTGCACGTCAACCGGTTTTATAAATAGTTGTACCTGAATCACAAATCGACGGCTTTTATAAATAGCTGTACCTGACTTCTTAAGTCAACCGCTTTTATAAATAGTTGTACATGACTTCTTAAGTCAACCGCTTTTATAAATAGCTGTACCTGACTTCTTAAGTCAACCGCTTTTATAAATAGTTGTACATGACTTCTTAAGTCAACCGCTTTTATAAATAGCTGTACCTGATTTGCACGTCAACCGGTTTTATAAATAGTTGTACCTGAATCACAAATCGACGGCTTTTATAAATAGCTGTACCTGACATCTTAAGTCAACCGCTTTTATAAATAGTTGTACATGACTTCTTAAGTCAACCGTTTTTATAAATAGCTGTACCTGACTTCTTAAGTCAACCGCTTTTATAAATAGTTGTACATGACTTCTTAAGTCAACCGCTTTTATAAATAGCTGTACCTGACTTCTTAAGTCAACCGCTTTTATAAATAGCTGTACCTGGTTTGCACGTCAACCGGTTTTATAAATAGTTGTACATGACTTCTTAAGTCAACCGCTTTTATAAATAGTTGTACATGACTTCTTAAGTCAACCGCTTTTATAAATAGTTGTACATGACTTCTTAAGTCAACCGCTTTTATAAATAGCTGTACCAGACTTCTAAAGTCAACCGCTTTTATAAATAGTTGTACATGACTTCATAAGTCAACCGCTTTTATAAATAGCTGTGCCTGACTTCTTAAGTCAACCGCTTTTATAAATAGTTGTACCTGACTTCGTAAGTCAACAGCTTTTATAAATAGTTGTACCTGACTCACAAATCAACAGCTTTTATAAATAGTTGTACCTGACTCACAAATCAATAGCTTTTATAAATAGTTTTACCTGACTCGCAAGTCAACAGCTTTTATAAATAGTTGTACCTGACTCACAAATCAATAGCTTTTATAAATAGTTGTACCTGACTCACAAATCAATAGCTTTTATAAATAGTTGTACCTAACTCGCAAGTCAATAGCTTTTATAAATAGTTGTACCTGACTCACAAATCAACAGCTTTTTTTAAATAGTCGTACCTGACTCGCATGTCAAATGCACTTATTTAACAATAATCTCCGTAAGTGTAAACATGATTAACAAATGTAATTATATTTTATCGAAGTAGTAAACTTTTTATTTTTCTGCATGTAAATAGCTCTAGTCAGATTAAAATATTTGTTTACTTAGTGAAGAGACAAAAATATATTAATTACCAACAAATATTTGGAAATAAATATCTATAATAAGTTGATCACTTGATATATAATTTCAATGCAAACGTCTGTCAAAATTAATATAATTTTCCCCATTAATGTTATCGAAATGTACATCACCTAAAATGTACTTTAATGCTACATCGTAGAAGGCATAAGAATATTGTACATGCTAAGAAGTTTATTTTCATTGTAAGATAATAGAAAATGTTTATTACTAAATAAACTGCCGACTATTAATTATAGATTTTTTCCATTTTAAGCAATTTTTTCTGCACATAAATTGTTTAAAAATATATGTAAATAAGTCTGCCATTAGACTACTAAACGTATTGCTTACAAAACATGAAAAATGTTCTTTAAATATTATAGTGTTGTTACAAAATAACAATTCTCTAAAACGTTACTTTGGAATGTGTGTATTTAAGGAGTGCAACATAAATGGTAAAAAAAAAACGGATTTTACTACAAATAATGTGTAAGTGACATGTATTTATGTTTTAACGACACTTTAAATAGTATTTTTTACTTTCTTGCTCACGAAACGATTGTACTATCTGTGAAATATTTTCTATTACTACTGAAAGCTGACGAACCGCCTTGCCACAGAAATGTTGAACGCTAAAAGCAGAATTCTTTTCATTCTTTTTCAAAATTAAAATATAAGCGTTTTATGAAACGTAACTTGGTGAACACGGAGCTCTTATAAAATAATAGAAACAAAATTTCATTAAAATATTCAAAACACTGGAAGTACTCTTAATTTGTCATTTACATGCCTTCACAATGAAACCAGATGTTTTTAGAAAGTATAATACTTTCGTTTATGCAATAAAGTTTCGTAAGTCATAACTGACACGTTGTTTGAAAAAAAGAAGGAACATATGCTGTTTATTTTCATATCAATCACGTAAAACCTGTGTAAAAAACGTTCACCCACAGATTATGAATGTTGAATTTCAACGCCAAATTGTTTTCTACTTTTTAAGTGAAAATATCAGAGCTGTATAAAATGAGATTTAGTAAAGAATTTCGTATAAAACAAGATAAATAAAATTTCCCTAAAATATTCAGTACACGCGAAGACATTGCAAATATTTAAATCTTGCAAAGTGGCACTCATACTCCTCAACATAATGAAACCAGATGTTTTTAGAAAATATAATATGCACTCCTGTTTTATGCAATATAGTTTCGTAAATAACTAACGCGTTGTTGTGAAAGAGCGCACTTACTGTATCAGTTTGGTGCAACCTGGTGTAAAAATGCACATATACTTTCCAGGCGCTTAAAACAGCGAGCTGAGAGCTTGGACGCATACGGCGAGTGGAACTTTAACTGTAGGTCTAACTTGTTGTAAACAGCCTTGATAAAATATTTTGATGAACTTAAACAATAATTCCCAACTCGTTCATAGTTTTCTTTCTCTCTGTTTGAAAGATTTTGTTATGGAGCGATAGTTCGTATTCTCCGATTTTTTTTTCTTTTTACTTATCGCACTGAAAATACCTTTTAAAAACATCTTTTTATCTTAATTTTCTTCTAGAAGTAAATAACAATTTTATTATTCTTCTAATGTCAACAGAGTTTTTAAAGCAAATACTGTACATATGCAGTGAAGAAATGTTATTGGAGGAATTTATTTTTAGAAATGAATAAAAGAACTAGTGGAAAATAAAATTCGATGGAACTAGGATTCCACCAATGTTAGTTGACAATTTACTATAGCTGAGTGAAACCTAAGCGGAAGTTGCGAAGTTTGTTCTGTCAAGGCGATTAACTATTAGAACTATTATCGCTAACGAAGGATAGAAGATTGTGATTCTAGGTAGGAACAGTATTTAGGGGAGAATATGGAATCACGTATATGGAGTAGCATACATAATGTAGACCTAACTTTCCCTATCTGGGTCATTAAGTGTTTTCTAACTGTTTGCCCATTGTTTGGAAAAGGACAACCTAAAGTTAGATGAATTAGATAGAACTAAAACGATATAATGGTCTCCTAGTACTAGGAGTAGGATAAAGTATGGCAATGCGTGAGCACGGTCATTTATCTTCAGGAGAACTTCTCTCAATTGAGGTGAAGAGAAGCGGCCATCCGTGCCCGGATGTTTGTAAAAAATACTTATGTGGTGAAACAAGTAAACGTTTCGTCATTTAATGTAAATACATCATCAGAAGCAAACATTATCCGGGAGCGAAGGGATAAGGGTAAACGTGTTACATAGGAGCTTAGGTTATACTAGCCAGGGTGGTCTCCCCGACTTAATTACATTCGATACGACTGAATGGTGGTAAAAGTCAAGATTAAAGTAATGAACAAGACGATAAAACGTAATCTATAAAAATCAAGAGTTGAGTAAAGTTCAAATACATGAGAGAAAACGTTACGTCGAAGGTAAACGTAAATGGCAATAAAGGCTTTTGTGAACGTCTGTTGAAATTTGAACTCTAGGGGGCTTTGTTAGGTATGTTTTTGAATGGAGAGATAACCTAACTTTAGAACAAAATAAGTAGGCCTGAGTAAAATTAATAATTTTGATGAAAAAAAAAACATTGTGAAAAAAAGTCACAAAAATGGAATTGAATTAGAAGAATGCACAATAAGAGAAAGTTTTATTAGATGTCGAAGTTGTAAATTATATTTGCCACCTAATGGAGCAAGGGGGTTTTCAGAACTTATACACTGGGTGCATACAATACAGTGTCGTAAATCATAACTGACGAAGTGTTGGTGAAAGAAGCAAGGTGCGCATGACGCGTCTTTGTGGTACTAATTTGGCGCAATCTGGTGTAAACAGGCGGTAGACAATTCCGAGCACATATTACAGGGAGCTGAGAGCAGGTACCCTATTGTGAATGGTAAGTGGGGCATTAGGTTTAGCCACTGCGCGACGCCTTTGTTCAGCATACGGAGACTGCGTGTTCAATAACCGTACAACACTTCCATTTATTCATGTTAAAGTTTTTACTGATTAGTTTAGGCAGCCAGGTTTAGATATTATAACAAACCATTTTTAGATGTTATGGAGATGCCGAAACGTCTAGTATCGTGTTATAAAAATTTCTTACACACACAATGGCACACAAACACACACACACACATACACACACGTGCGCACACGCACACTTTTCGATACACCATACGATTTTCAAAATGTAAATGCATGCTATTTTTTAATTTGAATTTGAACTATCCCCCAATTTTAAATCCTTTTCCTCAATTCATAAACACTGTGCACGATTGTTATGTAAAATATTTTTACATTGAAGTACTGAAAGCACGAGTACGTTAGCAACCCTTATTAGCATACTGTGTTGCACAAAATGCAATGTGAAAATTTTGAGTGTACTTGAAAATAAATAATGACGTTTGAATTGTTTGCAAGAATTAGATCTAATTTTGTAAAAAGAATATGTTTCCAGTATTTGATATTTACTTAGCTTTTAAATGGAATACAAGAGAAAAGAACACAATTTTAAACATTATTTTTTACAATGCTATGAGTTTTATCTCTTTAAACATGTAACTTTCTGAAATCGATTGTATAGTGTTTTCTTAGTGTTATATTGACTTGGCCGCTGACATTTTATATATAGGGGTGCATATTAATTTTCCTCTCCTACAAACATATTTACAATTGATAAATATACGTGTGAAGTTATCAAACCAGCGACTCGCCCAACTTGATTGATATTTAGGAAAGTGTATGAAGAACGTACTGAGACAAAATGTAATCATTGTCACTAAGGCATCTTCATCGGTGTCTCAGAAAAGATGTCCATGCTCTTAACATTAAAAGTTCAGCAATTCTTTAGTTCATGTTTAATTTTTTTAAAAAAAACAAACTTTCATCGATCGCCTCGGAGAATAATATCCACAAACAGATAAATATAACTTGACAATATTACTTTAAAAAAAAAATACTTTACAAACCAAAATGGGTTTCGCATCTATCTCGTATGTTTCAATATGTATTTAATAAAAAAGAAGTTATAGATTTTGTTTTGATTTTTAATTGTTAAGATGGAAAAGATATTTTTTTAAATTGTTTTATACTAATAGTTTTAAAACTGATATGTGTAAGTAATTCATTATGAATGAGTGAATGTATTACGTAGATATTAAATGCGCTCCTGTAAGGACATATACGCCTAAATAAACACCAAAGAGCCTTTCGCAAATATCTGAAACGTCCACTCAGCATAATCCAAGATATTCTGTCCCGAATTGTTACAAAATATTGAAGCCTTCAGAACTGAACATATATTAAAAAAAAAATACATTTGACGTAACTGGTACAATATGTAGAGGGTTATTTTTCAAAATAATTTATAATTGTATAAAATCTATTTCATTGAATTTCGAAACAAATAAGACGAAAATCAAAATATAAAATCATTTTCTACTAACCCTAATTATTGTATACTGGTATCAATTAGGGACAAGGTTAGGAAATATTGCTAGACAAATAACCCTGTTGGTATCTTCAGGATCGTGATAGATTTAGCCATGTTTAGGTATCTTCATTCTCGAATTAACTTTAGCCATGCTTTGATCTCTTCTTTCTCGTATTAACTTTAGCCATGTTTTGGTATCTTCATTCTCGTGTTAACTTTAGCCATGTTTTGGTATCTTCATTTTGGAATTAACTTTAGCCATGTTTTGGTGTCTTCATTCTCGAATTAACTTTAGCCATGCTTTCATCTCTTCATTCTCGTATTAACTTTAGCCATGTTTTGGTATCTTCATTCTCGTATTAACTTTAGCCATGTTTTGGTATCTTCATTCTCGAATTAACTTTAGCCGTGTTTTGTATCTTCATTCTCGAATTAACTTCAGCCATGCTTTGATCTCTTCATTCGCGTATTAACTTTAGCCATGTTTTGGTATCTTCATTCTCGTATTAACTTTAGCCAAGTTTTGGTATCTTCATTCTCGTATTAACTTTAGCCATGTTATGCTATCTTCATTCTCGAATAACCTTTAGTCATGCTTTGATCTCTTCATTCTCGTATTAACGTTAGCCATGTTTTGGTATCTACATACTCGTATTAACGTTAGCCATGTTTTGGTATCTTCATTCTCGTATTAACTTTAGCCAAGTTTTGGTATCTTCATTCTCGTATTAACTTTAGCCATGTTATGCTATCTTCATTCTCGAATTAACTTTAGTCATGCTTTGATCTCTTCATTCTCGTATTAACGTTAGCCATGTTTTGGTATCTACATACTCGTATTAACGTTAGCCATGTTTTGGTATCTTCATTCTCGTATTAACGTTAGCCATGTTTTGGTATCTACATTCTCGTATTAACTTTAGTCATGTTGAGGTATCTTCATTCTCGTATTAACTTTAGCCATGTTTTGATCTCTTCATTCTCGTATTAACTTTAGCCATGTTTTGATCTCTTCATTCTCGTATTAACGTTAGCCATGTTTTGGTATCTACATTCTCGTATTAACGTTAGCCATGTTTTGGTATCTACATTCTCGTATTAACGTTAGCCATGTTTTGGTATCTTCATTCTCGTGTTAACTTTAGCCATGTTTTGATCTCTTCATTCTCGTATTAACGTTAGCCATGTTTTGGTATCTACATTCTCGTATTAACGTTAGCCATGTTTTGGTATCTTCATTCTCGTATTAACTTTAGCCATGTTTTGATCTCTTCATTCTCGTATTAACGTTAGCCATGTTTTGGTATCTACATTCTCGTATTAACTTTAGTCATGTTGAGGTATTTGAATGAAATCCATTAATTGTAAAAGATTAGCTTTGTTCAAAAAGCGCTTGGTTTCATCTGACCTAGAACGCTACGCTCACTTTAGCCTAAAGCTCGAGACAATTTGCATACATTAGAGTAACGGAATAACTTTGTTAGTCTTCGTTTGCCTGAACCGATATAGAAATCTATGAAGTTCGTAAGAGCTTCTCCACCAGTCGTCTCCCGGCACCTACCATAATTAGGCCTTTTAAATGTTACTGTTTGAACCGTTGCGAGAAATAGCACGTTTTGTGGCGTTTATAGTTAAATGGGAAATGCATTGACCTTGTAAATGGAATGTGTTTTTGCCAATGTTGGTTAGGAAAGGATTGTGAATATAGAAGTAAATCAGGGTATTAACCTTCTTTTAAAAGATATACGGGGGAAGTTATAGATAGAGAATTAGGGGGGATTACAGGTACAGGATATAGAGGGAGGTTATAGGCAGTTGAAATAGAAGGAGAGTTAAAAATAGAGTATATAAGGAGATAGGTAAAGTATAAAGGGGGGAAATATACATAGAGGATACAGGGGGGGGGGGTTACAGGTACATGATATAGAAGGGGAGTTCAAAAATGGATGCAGGGAGGGGTTATAAAGTGAGGAAATAGGGAAGGTGTATAAGTAGAAGGAAAGTTGAACGATATAGGGACGAGTTATAGGTAGAAGATTTTTGGGGGGTAAGTTGAAATTGAGACTTGCGGAAAGTTATAAATAGAGGATATGTGAGGAGAGTTACAGTTACTTAATGTATGCGGGGAGTTAAAGGAGAGGTTACAGGAACGAGTTATAGGTAGATGAAGATATACGAGTTGAGTTAAAAGAGAGGATATAACGAGGTTTACTAGTTAAAGGAAAAGTATATATAAGAGCCTGACGCAACAGAAAAGATTTCTCCTTAGTTTCTGCTGGGAAATTTTTATTACAGAAAATAAGTAGGGCCTAATAAGAGAAACCATGAAAATAAGGCACAATAGCAGAACTTAACCCATCTACCAACTTAAAAGCTATGGTTTAAGGACAACCTAAATGACTTTCACAAAAAATCATAAATTCTTACGGATGAAGAAAAAGACGAAGAGCTCAGCTTAGTTTCACAGTCGAAATTAACCGGAAAATGGGGAACAGAGAATTGGATAAACACTATGGGCAGACTAAGAGCAGACTATGGGCAGACTAATCTGTAGGCCTACTTATGGATATCAGAGTTCATATGAGTGTGTGTGTGTGTGTGTGTGTGTGTTGACGCGCTGTGTGTGCATGCCCTGATCGACTAATTAATGACGAGATTTGTAAGAAACCAGTGCTAAGATGACTGGGTAAACTGGTATATTGCCTCAGCATGCGAACACAGCTAGACTTGTAATCTCAGCTGAACGTGATAACGCAGCTAAATTCGTAGGATACACTCCGGCATAACGTCATGTATACGACCTACTCAACCATAAACGTAAATCCGAAAGTTAACAGCGCACTTTGGTGTGCGTTTTACAATCGCAGTATATAAGGAAATTAGTTTCTCTGAGGTAAAGACAATGCCCAATAAACTCGGAGCTCCACCGTAGCAGGCAATAGCGGTTTACTGCTGCGGCGTCTTAAACCCGCGAACAATATGCAATCGTTCGCTTTATACACCCCCACAAACACTGGTCTGGGTTAATTTGCAACTGAATTAGGACGAGCAACAATAAGAAGTGTAAGGCTTGTAAATCAAATTGCAGTGTAATAAGACTGAATGAAACACGACAACAGTCGGCCGATGTCACATAATTTGAAATTAGAATTATATTTAATTCACGAAATAAAAAATCATTTAAGATATTAACGATATTATAAGAACGTAAAAAACCCAACAAGATTCTTTATTATCACAATTTTTTTTGATAATTACAATGAAAATATTGGAAAGACCCCCAACACCACAAAAATAACAAATAAAACAAATTACTTAAGATGAAACCCTTAAGGTTAAGCCGTAGAGTTTATTCTTATGTAATCTGTTTTATTTGTTATTTTTGATTATTTTTGTGGCGTTGGGGTTCTTTCCATTATTTTCATTGTAATACATTGTACTACTTTGCTCTTCATATTGTATTATATATATACATACATATAACAAGTCAAATTTATACTTATATCAACAAAGAAAAAATTTATTTTATAATTACATTTAATATTAACATGTACATACTTATGTGAGAATAACAATACTAAGTGGCAAAATAGAAAGCAGCAATTTCCTTGCAAGTTTCCTTTTTTCTTTCTATGTATGGTGTTTGATTATTATTGTTGTTTGTTGCTATTTATAAGCTTTCTTTTGTTTGTCGCTTGAATTGTGTTGTAGTTTATTTTCGTTTTTATTTTGCATTGTCCGTTTGTGAAGCAACGTTCGAACCATAAATTCAGTTTGTTTATTTTATTCTTCTCATTCATTTTTAATCCTAGAGCATTGTTTAGTATATTGCGTGGTAATCATGGCAACAATTTAAGGTTGTGCAAATGCGGTTTCGACGACAACCAGATGGGGGCAAAAACAAGTGAATTTACATATTTGAGAACAATATTTATAGTTATGGAAACTTGGCTCATTGCCTAGACTTCGAACACGAAGATAAACAGTTCAAATCTGACCTAGACTCCCTAAATATGCATAATTTAATTATTGAATAAATATTTGAAAAAACTGTAAAAACATCAATTGAGATCCACTATAGGTTAAGAAAAATGCGTTTAAACGTGATTGGATGAATGAAAACGTATTTTACTTTTAATTGAAAATTTTATATATATATATATATATATATATATATATATATATATATATATATATATATATATATAATAAGGAGAGTGTAAGCCAATATATATAATATATATATATTATATATATATATATATATATATATATATATATATATATATATTATATATATATATACATATATTAATATATTAAATATGGTGATATGTTTTCTTGTAATATAGTTAATAAATAAAAAATACTGTATTTCAAAAACAAGAATACTTTTAATGAATATATTTATTCTTAGTGAAAATATATTTATTCCTAAAATAAATGTATTCATTAAAAGTATTCTAGTTTTTGAAATACAGTATTTTTAATTTATTAATTATATATATATATATATATATATAAGGAGAGTGTAAGCCAATAGAAGGAATTGAAAAAGTCATAAAACACATATTTATTTTAATATAATATAAAGAATATTAGACAATTATATTTATAGGTAACGCATTAGAAAGTAAAGGAATTTAATATTCTTTGCGCATACATTCTATCTTGCTCCTCATGAACAATACAGAACGTAAAGTCTCAAACGACTATTAATGTCAGCTGTTGTATGAGATAATATGTTATCATATAATTTAATTATATACAGTATTGTAACGTGCAAGTTTCCGCTTGAGATATATTGCACACGGCATGACAAGTTTCACGCTTGGATGGACACAACATTATCCCGACTTGTAATTGCGAGAATCTTCTACAACTAAATGGAATGAAACTACTAGAAGCATCAAGTCACGCTTGAACGGATTCAACAACTATGTTGCTCTGGAACCTTCTAGCAATAAGCTGACAGAAATTACAAAACTAGAAAATAAACATATAAAGATATAAAGGTTTTTAAGAGAGATGAAGGCACTTTTACAACGTAGAAAATGGAGTAGCAGCTTCATAAAATTATTTAAACAAATCCTTAAAGAAACTACAGGTTAACATTGGTAATAGGTTGTACAGTACGCGCTAATTAGCGTGGCCTGTAGGGAAGCTGTAGTCCAAGTTGCTCCCGCTACACCTCTCCCACAAGTTCTCATGTACATTCGCTCTAATTATTAGTAATGCTGACTGACTAGACTGGAGTCAGACTGGGTGCGAGCTCAGACTGTATAGTGTGTACCGGGGTTGGAAGTGTGGTGCACATGAGGCTCATTGTTTTACTTCCAGAGAGTGTGACGAGTAGACTCCTAATTGTGGCTCAGATAACGGGGTAGCCTACTTCAGATATACGACCCTGCGCAAGTGACGTCACATCCTTTTGGAGAGGGTTTCCTTCCAATATACCAATACTTCACTAACCTTCGATACGAAGATAGCCGTACTGTTACTAAATAATTTGACCTTCGGAAATCTTCGGGACAATTTGATCATCTTCAGATATACGACCCTGCGCAAGTGACGTCACATCCTTTTGGAGAGGGTTTCCTTCCAATATACCAATACTTCACTAACCTTCGATACGAAGATAGCCGTACTGTTACTAAATAATTTGACCTTCGGAAATCTTCGGGACAATTTGATCATCTTCAGATTCTTACGTCTTATCGTAGAAATTCATGACGACGTCATGTCCAACCAATTCACTCCTATGCAAACGTCTTAGATACATAGTAATATAATACGTTTAACTTAGATAAAGAAGTTTTATTTTATTCTCAACATAAACACCGTACAGTAAAAATTATTGAGATGTGTTTCATGCTGGCTGTGTGTTTTTTTTAACTACTGTCGAGTGTGTATTGAGAGTTATATACTTTTGGAAACTTTTAGGTGGTTTGAGTGTTTTACATTTTTATTTTTCCGAATTTCGTTTCAAGGTATGCATTGAAAATAAACATTTCTTTACGAGTTTACAAAACTTTCGGCTGTCGTAATTAGTATTCGATATATTACAACTGTTTATTCTTACAACAAGTTATTACGAAATAAAAAAGACAGTAAGTACTTACTAAGAGGGTAAACTTTTCGAAATCATTGTGCCTCACCTGCAAACACAGAAAAGACAATATAAATACAAATTTATTAATTTAACCACAGATAAAAAACACTAAAAGTAACTAGCATTTACATCAAACTTTGCATCAACCAAGTCAACAGAAAATTCAGCCACAGTGAATTTAGGAGTCTAGAATTTTGAATAGTCAAGTGTTGAATTATGATTGTATAATATAGTTAAATAATAATACAAGCAAATTAGACACATAAAAACAAACAAATAATAAAACAAATATGAGAATAAATCACAATATTATTAAATAAAATATATGAAGTCAAACTCATTTTTCTTGATAACTTGTACGATCCTAAAGTCAGTTTTATGGGATCATTATGATAAATAAATTTAATAAAACATTTAATCCAGTTCACGCAAAGACAATAACGGCAATCAAATGTGTTTTTTATTAAATTCTCTCTAAATCATGCAAAAATATGATGAACACTTATACAACTAACATGTTAGGGGTAATATATGAAATAAGATGTTCATCATAAAATCATATCATTGCTATAGTGGCAAACAGAAATATAAATGCCTGGGTATAATATAAACGTTAAGTAAACGTTGCAGAATATTGAAGACATTTTGGAGTACCCAAAATGAAGTGAACCCTTACAAGACACAGGACCGTTATAAGATATTAAAGAAGGACAAAACCCAGTGCATCTTCCCTCTCTTACTGTATGTGGTATAGTACTACTCGTAAAGGACCATACCAGAATGTTTAAAGTATGTATAAAGCCAAAGTTATATGCACCATAAAAATGATAATGTTATGTCCAGGCTTGTACATCAACAGAACATAAACTTGATAGCAACGTAAAAATTTAACTCACAAAGATACTTACTGAAAAAGAGCACAAGGGAAATGATTTATATAAAGAGATGATATAAAGAGAATAATTTTATTTTCTAATTTCTATTATAAAATTATAAATGTAAATATTTTCCAAATTCTTAAGAGAATATCGTACAATTTAAAGTTCGAATTGTGATACAACTGCTTTATATGTTTTGAGTAAAAATAAGAAACCTAATCCCATGAGAGTATTGAGAACAAGAAAATGTTAAGTAGTTATAATAATGACATGATGTTTTGAAATATTAATATATACTCTTGAATTTTGTAGTCCGTTACGTTCGACGAAACCTAACTAATCATTTTTACATTAGTTTCTGACTATCCGATCTCTAATTTTGTAAAACTAGTAAAGAGACAGAACGTTTTCGATCGCTCCGTGGTGATCTTCATTAGTTTTTCTGCTTGGAGTTGTTAGGTTAAGCGGTGACGGATTTAATGGCAGGTTTTCGATAGTATCAAAGAGTATGCGTGATTTTTATTGAGTTTGTTCATTTAATATGTTTGTATTTTGTGATTTTGTCTTTGTGAATTTCATATTGTTTAGTGTTTGACGCTAGTGTTGAGATCTGGTCCTGTTTTTGCTGTGTAAGATCTCTAGGTTATGGTAAATGTCTGTGTATTTGTGTCCTGTTTCTTTTGTGTGATTGTAAAAAGTTGAGTTGGTGTTTTGTTTGTGTTCCTCAACTCTTTGTTGGATGCTGCGACCTGTTTGCCCAATGTAGAATTTGTTGCAGTTTAATTTGTATACGCCTGGTGCTTGTAGTTTATCTTTGTTGGTAGTGTCGTGCTGTATTTTGTATTGTAAATTGTTATTAGTTTTGTATGTTATTTTGTATTCTGTTTACTTGAAATATGAGGGCTATTTTATTTGATATTCTGTTTTGTATGGTATTGTGATGTATTTATTTTCCATCCCTGTAGTGTTAATTTTAGTGTTTTTTTTTTGTATTTTGTACCATAGTTTGTCTGTTGTTGTGATGTTATATTCATTGGTGTATGCTATATATTTAATGATGTCTAGTTTTTTGTTTATGTTTTCCATGGTTATTGGAACTTCTTTGAGTCTGTGGAGCATCGATCTGAAGGCAGAGTGTTTGGTGTTGGATAGGGGGTTTGAGGTGTTGTGTATAAGCGTGTCTGTCGTTGTGGCATTCCTGTAAATGTTGAAGCTGTGTTTTGTGTGTGACTTTTTATTATGGTTAGGTCGAGGAAGTTTAGGGATCGATTGGTTTCAATCTCTGAGGTGAAGTGGAGTTTTGGGTGTATTTTATTAGTGTAGTTGTGGAGATTTTCGCATTGTCGGGTGTTGCATCTCTATAGTGTTATGATATTATCGACGTATCTGTGCCGGTAAATGATTTTGTGTGGGTGTGCGTTGTTTGCGAGTATCTTCGTGTTTTCTATGTGATGTACGAAACTTTCGCTCAAGAAAAGAATCCTTTCGCTCCTAGCCCTGATAGGACTCCCCATGGGTAGAAAAGTGTAATTAATGTTAAAGTGATAATTAATTTATAATTAGTTTTCAACATTTATTTATTATTATACGTTTAGTGATTCATAAGACGGTAAAACTTTCGTTTAAAATAGTGAAATTACAAGTGAAAAAGTTCTGTTGAAGGTTAATAATACAAAAAACATAACCTTCTACATGGAATTATGGATCCGTATCGGATCGAAACTGTATTAAAAACACTAAGTAATGTTAAGTTAATAAGAGCTTAGCTAGTGAGAACAATTCACAACGGTAAATATTAAAACCGTTAACTCTAAGTCTCACTACACACTAGTTTATCAAAACAAACACACTAATTTGTTAAAACAAACAGATTGGTTTCGACAACGATGTCCGCTTAATCAGTGCTTCATCACTACTCGAGTAGTAGTCATGCGCAGATGAAGGCAAAATTGCCGTCGAAACTAATCTGTATGTTTTAATAAACTAATGTGTAGTGAGATTTAGAGTTCACTGTTTTAATTTTTACCGTTACTAAGTAATGCGTTTTAATTGATTCCTTGTGAGTAATAGTCGAATCAACCCAACATTTAGGGTAGAGAGTTTTAGTAAAATTATACATTTTAAGAAAATTGCTCAATCATTTTTGTTTATAGGACGGCTGTTGAAATTACGAAATTCCTAAATGAACTTTAAGCCTTCTGGACTAATATGAAGAATGCGATTGCAAGAAGAGTTGACGCGTATACGGAAAATGTTGATCGTAGCCCAGTCTTATTCACGACTTAAGTTATAGGTTTAGCAATACAGTTGAAGAGGTCTTTATTGTCGAAATACCATTTACATTATTTATTTACTGTAAACTCATGAACTTTGAGCACGCGAGCCTGTAGACACGAAGCTAACTCCCACTTTATCCTGTACCAGGAGGTTGTATATTCCCTTTACTACCTTTCGTAGGCAATAATCATCTCACTAGGTGAACATTAAAATAAAAATATGCATATAGTAGAAAGCAACATTTAGGCAAACACAGATGAAGGTTTCGTTAAATAATTAATGTTGTAAATAGAATGTATAGTAAAGACGGCAAGACAGGTTCCGAGTATAAAAGTCAGTGATGAAGTGAAGGATATATGATATAAAAAAATTTTAAAAAAACTGCTAACATTTCACTAATGAATATACGAAATGTCTGCGCGGTCAACTTTTCTAAATTTGACAATAGACTAAGAAGCGTCTCTTTGGGATGTCTTCAGTAACAGACTTGCTCGACACGGGTAATTCCCTTACATGTGTCTTCAGAAGCAATACTTGCTGCTATGAACAACAAATGTCAGTGTCGTTTATGCTGATCTCGAAGAAAATGTTGTTGGTCAGGATGGCAATGGAATTTCAGTAATGCTACTTTAACAGAGTATATGAATCGAAATAACCGTAAGGGTACCTTGTGGCATGGATTATTGGGCCGTTTGGTAGTTTTTTCGGAAACTGGAAAAGTGATAGAAACCATACTCTCTTGCTGAAGTAATGAGGTACAATGAGGCGATCTTAGTTCGTTCTTTTAATTATATCACCTGATTTGTCCTTTGTTATAGTTTTCCTTTTCTGAAGTTTTACTAATATTCAGTTTCGTAATTAGATGTAAGTTTATTTAAACTGGTAGTACTGTAGGCGTTGTTGTTTCTTAGTAAGCAAGTTGGATAGCTTCCCTTTCATAACTTTTCTGTGACGGACTGACATCTTTACTTAATTACGTTATACGATCACTGCACAAGGAATGGAATTGGAGTTTTCTTATAGGTTGCTTTGCAGTTGCACCAACAGACCCTGGTTAGTAACGGGTCCGATTCTCGAGTGACGTTCAACAGTTGTTTTATTTCCATTGAGATTGAATAGGTTTGTAGAAGCGAACGAAGGGCTCAGTTTAAAACCCTGTTTATGAACGCCTATTTAAGAGAAACATTTTTGCTTCAGTGTTAGACAATCCCTCTCTATAAATCCTATTTGGCCAAGAGTGTCACTGTATGATTCCTACATTTTCCCAAGTTTCTAAAAATGTAGCTTGTTCAACAGAAACACTTTTTTTTAATAGTTACAAAACACAGGTCGAATTATTTAACGGGTTGTTTAAATTTGTTTCAACCATGATTTTCTAAATGAATTTATAATTATAAATTCAACATATTATACAGTTGCTCGCACTCATTAGCAATGGTTCATTCGTCAATACGTATAAATAATAAATATGTAAAAGCAATATATAGTACTAGCATAGTACCTGTCCTTCGTAAGGGGCTAATGTATATTTAATCATTATTTAACCTATCGATTTAATTTCTATTTGTATTTGGGTTGATTTAATTTACATAAATTATACCCAATTATAAATCCCAATAAATATACCAAACTGTAGTTTATAAACTTACCGATTATTGTCTTGAAAACCTAAGAGAAGGAAAAGCTTCTGCTTGTAACATACCATTTGTAAAGTATAACTTTGCGAGATGTGTAATAACAAACAATTACTATCACCTGTTTAAATGCGTTTAAAAGTAACTTTTACAGGTGATTATCAGCTGATTAAGCTAAGTATATAATGGAGTATAATTGAGTGTTAAGGGAGTTTTCAAGGCCAGTGGGGCGGTGCCCTGATGAAATTACGGAATAAAAATAGGCCTATCTGTTAACCAGGAACCATAGGAATGTCCATGTAAAATTTCAGCACAATGGGTTCAGTAGTTTTTACGTGATTGAGTAACACACAGACACCATTAGATTTTTGTATAATAATATAGATACCAGTAATTTCTAGGTGTGGTATTAAAACACAGTATAATTATGACAGAGAAATTATGGCCTGAAGAAAGTACTCAGGAATGGTAGTGAGTGGTAAAGTGTGATAAATCCAAGGCACTCTACTCGATCGTTAACGTTTGTTCAACTAATAGCTACTCATCAGGTTTCTTAAATCGCAATTGATTCCTAAGAATTACTGTGGGCTTAAACCTCAAGGCATTAGCTTTAAAACGAAAAAAAAAATACTTTTTGAAAATAATAATTCGGAGCTTTAACAAAACGCCCGCTATATTAATAATGATACGAATTTTATTTACTGTTTTTAACGTTGAGATAATAAGTATATTATTTCCATTTACAACCATTTACAAAACTAACAACCAATAATTATAACCCAAATTTCGAGCTCTTTGACTTTTACAAATGAAATCCTTGGCCACTCTATTACCATACTACAGATTTTTGTAACAGATAAAGACTAATCGATGTGTTTTAATTTTCAGGAATAATATTTCAATAAAATACCATCCGAAAATTTGCACGGTTTTTTAGAAATTTCCATTTTTTTATTATCATTATATCTATGTCAAATGCTTTTTGTTATATAAAACTTCACACCATTTATAGACGTTATGACACGCCCATTATCCATGTAAAACAATGTAACATGACCCAACATATGATTTGGTCAAACATAGTTTCTCTACACAATATCAAGAGCACAGTGGTACAATATATTACAATAAAAATATTGAAAAGAACGCCAATACCACAAAAATAATCAAAAATAACAAATAAAACAAGTTACTTAAGATCAAACCCTTATGTACATTTCGATGACCATGTCATTATCATCAGAGGGTCTAGTTACAAAATACAATCGAGCACACAAGAAGTTACAAACTAGAATGATCTTTCTTCTATTTTTGTGGTATTGGGGTTCTTTTCAATATTTTTATTATAATAGTTTCTCTATTAAAATCTTGTTATTTATCCTCTTACATTTCTTATACAAACAAAGAGAGAACAAACTAGAAACAAATTCTAAAAATACTTACTGAGACTCAACGTTTTTGATTGTACTGGAATAATATCACCAAGGCTATGGTTTGATTTCAAGCAGAATAGGAATGTGTCTGCAGCGGGGTAGGGATGATGTGTTTGTCAGTTTGAATGATGTAACACTGAGAGACGAACGGAAGTTTTAACGTAGTATTGGCAAAAAGGCTCACCAACTCTGTTGGATGTGGATTTTCCATTCTCCCAGACGGAGGAAGCCCATACTCCTTTTGACTAATTTTACTTACGTAGAATCCTATTCTGTTTTAAGTCAAACTATAGACTATTAATGTAGATAATGTATAGATTGTGGTTGATATTTATGCATGTGTAAGCTTTTCAACGCTTTCTGGAGGTCAACCTAAATACTGAAGATGCTTGACTAATCACAGAGAAATCATAGCCTTTAATTATCAGCAGGGTTTTCTCTTTGTATTTTAAATTCAAGCAAGTAGGTACGATTATAATATTTAATTTCCGTTAACGTTGTAATTACGTTTGAAACTAGACTACCGCTGAAAGTTGCGGGTAGAAATTCCAACAACGTGTCAGGCTTAGCTTGACCGGTAGTTTTGTGATACGTAGAAACATTTGAGTGGATATGTGTAAGTAGTACTGGCTGAAGCATTCTTAGGCAGTGAACAAAGTAGTGAACAGTATAATAAAAACATACAACTCTGCGCCGCTCCCCTACCGCGGCAACAGTCCCCACTCGCGTCTAAATGTCTTCCCCTCCTGGTCAAGCTAAACCTGACGACCTATATTTCTCGTTTATAATGTAATATATTTTTAAAAAATGTCACGACAAAATGTGATACTTTTACAGTTATCATGATTAAAACCTTCAAAGAGAGTTGTAACCACATTTGACCTCTCAGTAATATTCACCTATTTCTTGTGCTTTATAATATCTGTGTTCGTCATCCTTAATTTAGCCTCCCTTAAAGTAAATTTAGTTTTAGTTCTGACCTTGACTTTCTAATATTTTGCTAGGGTTCTATATAATCTTACAATTTATGCTTTAGCCACTGATGCAAAACATTCTTTTTACTTTAATATTAAAAAAAAAAAAAAAAAAGTAGTATATCTAAACAGAGTAGGCCTACTACTGCAAATAATATATACCATAAAAATTCACAGAAATTGCGTTATTACAAGAACAAGAGATGCATTTATGTAAACTCTCTACTAAAAACCGTCGACAGATATAAACACATAAAGATAAAGTGGAGCGATTGCTGCAGAAAAATAAGCAATATAAATAAAAAACGAGGATGAAATTTAAATATCTAAGACGCATTAGTGCAATGGACGGTCGTACATATGCTAATATTACAAAAATGAGGGCAATTTTATAGATTTATAACTAAAAGTTGGCAAAGGGTCAAATATTCTAAGCAACTATCAAATGATAAATAATACATAGTGTTAATAGCTACGGAAGCAAAGCACTTAAGAAAATACTGCTATAATGACTAAGGATGACAATTTTTAAAGATTTTTCAAGAGGCTGAAGTAAATTGAAGGGTATAAACAATTTTATTCCATATTTATCTGAGGGAATATATTTTAATTGATAGGCTGAACCATATCACTGGGTTTAGACGACGGCGATTCCTTAAGGAATAGAATGTTACAAAAATATTGTTTTTGTACAACTGGGGTCAACTTTGTAATAGATATGTTACGATACGTTTTGAAAACGTAATGATGATAAATAAATTACAATAAAAATATTGAAAAGAACCCCAATACCACAAAAATAATCAAAAATAACAAATAAGACAAGTTACTTAAGATTAAACCCTTATGTACATTTCGATGACCATGTCATCATCATCAGAGGGTCTTGTTACAAAACACAATCTAGCACACAAGAAGTTACAAACTAGAATGATACCAATCGTTCTCCGCGGTCGCTATATATAGGCGTGAGGTAAGCTCCGCCCCCTCTCCGCCCTCGACCGACAAATAACGATCGGCCATCAGGAACCAAATAGGTTATGTCAAAAATTACATTATAATAATACATATGTAATAAAAACTACAGCAATAACAATTAATAAACTAAAAGTAATTAGATTAAAACATCGTAATTTGAAGAAAGCTATTTAAGTAAAGTATATAATGGTGAGTAAGGAATAGGTCCTTTATCTGCATTCATTAATTTACAATTTGATTTGACTATAAAAACACTTTCATAACTATTAAGTAACTTTTTTGAGTTTATACATTTAGCTAAAATAACATTTTTATCTAAATCATGCTGATTACTAAGGACATGTTCTGCTACACTTGATTTTTCAGGTCTTTCATATTTAACATGGGCAAGATGTTCTTTAAATCTGGTTACAATTTTTCTTTTAGTATTGTATTCAATGTATTATTATAATGTAATTTTTGACATAACCTATTTGGTTCCTGATGGCCGATCGTTATTTGTCGGTCGAGGGCGGAGAGGGGGCGGAGCTTACCTCACGCCTATATATAGCGACCGCGGAGAACGATTGGTATCATTCTAGTTTGTAACTTCTTGTGTGCTAGATTGTGTTTTGTAACAAGACCCTCTGATGATGATGACATGGTCATCGAAATGTACATAAGGGTTTAATCTTAAGTAACTTGTCTTATTTGTTATTTTTTATTATTTTTGTGGTATTGGGGTTCTTTTCAATATTTTTATTGTAATATATTGTACCACTGTGCTCTTGATATTGTGTATGATAAATAAAGTTGTTCCCAATATTTGTCCTTCTCTTAGCCATATCCGTTTAATTGAACATTACAGCAAATATCTCTCCTAGGAGGCGGCAGGACATTGCCATGTGTCACGAAGCGACTCGTGTTGGTGGAGATCCCCTGTTGTACTTGTGGAGAGGCTTAGTTGGAGCGGAAGACTGATAGAGCGGAGGGAGCTTTATCACCTTAGCTCCTGATAGAGCGGAGCTTTAGGAACTTAGCTCCTGATAGAGCGGAGCTTTAGGAACTTAGCTCCTGATAGAGCAAAGCTTTAGGAACTTAGCTCCTGATAAAGCGGAGCTTTAGGAACTTAGCTCCTGATAGAGCGGAGCTTTAGGAACTTAGCTCCTGATAGAGCGTAGCTTTAGGAATTTAGCTCCTGATAAAGCGGAGCTTTAGGAACTTAGCTCCTGATAGAGCGGAGCTTTAGGAACTTAGCTCCTGATAGAGCGGAGCTTTAGGAACTTAGCTCCTGATAGAGCGGAGCTTTAGGAACTTAGCTCCTGATAGAGCGGAGCTTTAGGAACTTAGCTCCTGATAGAGCGGAGCTTTAGGAACTTAGCTCCTGATAGAGCGGAGCTTTAGGAACTTAGCTCCTGATAAAGCGGAGCTTTAGGAACTTAGCTCCTGATAGAGCAGAGCTTTAGGAACTTAGCTCCTGATAGAGCGGAGCTTTAGGAATTTAGCTCCTGATAGAGCGGAGCTCTAGGAATTTAGCTCCTTATGGGTAGTCGAAGCAAGTGTGTGAGTAACTATAGACGGCACATAAAGGTCCTGGAAAAATAGTTGAAGGATTTCTATTTCTCGGCTATCGTTTTGTCCGACTGGCCAACAATCAGCGCCCATCTATAGTGATAGTCTGGATGGTTAATTATACCGCCGATTTGAATGGGTCAAGCAATTCGTGCCGATGTAGATTCGTGGCGAGGAGGGTATCGAGCGGAGCCTAAGGTATCTCCTTATAACCACGATCTCCTCCAAGTATTTTACTCGCCTTACCACCGTGTGTGAGGTAATCCGGTGGAGGAATACATAGCAGATGACATAACCTGTCCGGTTGTGAGGAGGGCTTTTGATAAGGTTCATGGAGACTTGATTCAGGAAGCGCTCATGGAAACGGAATCGTGGTGAAGGAAGAAGGCACTACGCTCTCAGTAGTAAAACATTGGGGCACTCAACTTTACCAGTCAATATGAAACTAAGTACATAAAGTGGATAGTTATTGGCAACACAAGGATAATCTAAATGAGGTGTTCCCTCAACAGAAGGTGATCTGACGTGGACAGCTGGAGGTCATACATACGTTCTGTCAATGCAGATGAGCATTAGACATTAGATACGGCCTGGGTTCACAGCATAGGAAACTAACCTATGCCGCCCTCATTGATTGAGTTTAATCTTTACATCGGTCAGATTTGTAAAGATTAAAAGCATCGGTCGGCGATGTAAAGTCAATAAAAACAGCATACTGACTGCGTTGCGAGGGATACTGGAAGTTAAGCAGTAGGAGACATTCACTACTATTTAGAAATTAACTAAGGGGCTCTGGAGAGAAACTCAGAATAAAACACTGTCTCTTGCAATTGGAGTTTGGAATAGAGTAATAAATCTACAATCCTGAAAGACAGGCATGGCTGAGAGTTGACCAAAACAAGGAGAAATGTGGTTTACCGGTGTCTCTACGATTGGAATGAGTATTTGGGCTGTAGCAAAACAATACTCTGTGGGCATACTCGTTAATTCTGTGAGTTTAGGAACTACTCTCTCTAAGTATGCTACAACACAGACCTATGGTGGAGCTGATCACATGCTACAGGAGTCTGAGGAGTCTGAGGGAGTATTAACAACAGAGGATTCAGTCTGTGGGTACCTGGCTAGACTAGGTGTTCTACTGATCTCTCCGAAATCATAATGCATCATATGTTATACAGCAAATACAGTGAGTTTACTGATTATTATATACGCACTCACGCGTGAGCGAGAGAGTGTGTGTGTGAACCAAATAACGGTAGGTTGTTCTTCATCAGCCATATTAGTTTTTTATTATGTTAGGTTTTTCATGAATGCTCCACGGAGAATAAAAGTTGTTAGAAAAAGTTACAATAATTTTACTATAAAATTCAAACTTCGAAATCGCACTCTAAATAAATCTTAGTGATTTTAAAAAATATGTTTAGTATGTAGTATTCGTTGGTCCTCATACGATACTTCAGGAGTGACGCCCATTTATCTGATTAGGACCTTTATGTTTTGTTTATTCAAACCATCCAGTTTATTATAGCCAAACAAAAATTTTAAATTGGTTGTAAATGTAAAACTTTGTTGAGTTTTAATTAAAGCCATTCCTTTCAATATTCCGATAGTAATTATGTTTTTTTATTTTGTTATCTCGGATAATTAGGTTGCACATTGTTAATTGTTAACTAATTACGGTTGTTAAGTTTGTCCATCGTTTGCATTTGTTAATTAACACAATTTTATTCTTCTCAATATTTTATAACTAATTTAGTTATTTCTATCACGAAGTATTACCCATTTAGTTTTACCAATTAAAATCATTTGCCTGCATTCCAAATTTGTCACCGACATGAATATTCAAATATTTTCTCGTAAGAAATAACAACCAGTTGTTGCAACAATGTCCCTAAGAGACGGATGTGTCGCCCACCCGAACTTTCCTTCTCGTAAAGAAAATCCATCAAAGTTATGCTATAATATTATTTAAATATATGCAAATTGTGTCAGGTTTCACGAGCTGTACTGTCGGGAAATTAAATTACTTCGAAATCATAGTAATCCAAATAACCCAAAGCCGTAAGAAAGTGCCGAAACACTTGAGAAGATTCAACTGTCAAGACATTACAGCACTATGAACATCATAGCCTGATAAAAAAACATCATCGTGTGGAATGTCTTGTTATAAATATTCCCTCATCACAGATCCTGCATTTCAATTACAAGAATAAATCTTTGATAAAGATTCTGGAAGTTAAAATATTCGTGATTACTGTATCTATATATAGATTTAAAAACGACAAAGTTCAAGGCAATTTAAGTTCGCCTTTAGTTTCACGCGGTCATGATGTCCAACTTAACTTGGACCTCTTGTTTCTCTATTCAAACTTCGATATTAATTAATACAAACTCAGACTGACCCAGGCCCAAGCCAGATTTATACGTTTGCTACAATATTGGCAACATGTTGTATTTAATTAATGTTCCAGTTGGTAGTGATAAGTTTTATATCAAACTCCGTATCTTTTATAAAATTATAAACGCACATTTCGACCACCATATTTTAATGTTAATGTTTCCAATACAAGAAGAAAACATAGTTCATTTTAAGTTACTGTTAAGAAACCATGACTACGAATCCAGCTACGAATACATTTTTGTTAAGCGATTCAATTTACAAGATCTAATGTATGCCCACGATATGTAAACTAATGTAGATATCCATATAGACAAACATGTTGCACATACGTATTACATGTCGGCCTCAATGTGGCGGCGGCAGGTAGTTAAAATTTGCGAAAAAGACGAGAGGCCATTTACCACGACATTTTTATTGGTAGATACTCCAATTAGTGGTATATTAATAACAATAATAGGAGTTAAATATAAAGAACAGTAAAGATGTACTTTACTCCTATCAGAAGGAAAAGTAGAGCTTTAAATATAGTAACTAAGGAATTAATACATTACACTTTTTGTTCAGTTAACTATTTATTGGAAAACACAAAGTAAATAGTAAATAAATTACATATTTTTTTACAGACATGTTAAAATAACAATAACAATTTATATTGGAAGTTTTTATTTTGCCTTGTCTTTTAACATTTCTTATCAGTAATATAATTCTGTAAAATATAAATACTGTGCATGTAAAACATTAGAACAGCGTACAGTAAAAACGAACATTGCATTATGCTATTATTATAAGTCATGAAACTAACATAAACAAGTAATATAAAATACACACACACACACACACACACTCACACACACACACTCACACACACTCACATACACACACACACTCACACACACACACACACACACACACACACATTATATATATATATATATATATATATATATATATATATATATATGAAATTATTATTATTACTTGTAAATAATTATTTCCACCACTATGTGCAATAATTTTACCTTGTGTGGTGAGGCACCTTTCGGTCTCTTGACCATTGTCGAATCACTGCTTACTTTTTCTCTATTTTTCTGGTGTGGATGTTCGGTCCGTGATATTGGTATTTGTATATACCAACATCACGGACCGAACATCCACACCACAAAAATAGAGAAAAATTAAAGTGATTCGACAATGTTCAAGTGACCGAAAGGTGCCTCACCACACAAGATAAAATTATTGCACATAGTGGTGGAAATAATTATTTACAAGTAATAATAATAACTTCATAAAGTCAGTGCAACGGAAAAATTATGGACAACAATATATATATATATATATAATTTATATGTGTGTGTGTGTGTGTATGACAGAATCTCAATATTAAGTGGCAAAATTGAAAGCGAATGAATTTCCGTAGAGCGAATAGCACTCCATACATTATTACTTTCCCCTCTCTCTGTTGGTCTATTATTTCACTTTGTTACTATTTTATCTTTTTTTCTGTTTTTTAATTTATGAAGCTGATTTTGGGTTATAATGTGTCTTTCTATCCATCATTATTGCACGGAACCTTTATCTTATTTCACATACAACTTTAAGTAACAGATTTCTAGCTATGGGAAATTTGTCAAAGTACTGGATTTCAAACATGCAGTTATTCAGTTAGAATCCGATGAGACATAAAATTTTTTTAAATTTTTATTAAAGAATAAATATTTGAAAAAACTGCAGTCACAATAATTGTCATCCACTAAGGTTAAACAAAATATCCTTTAACTTAATTGGATGAATAAAAACCTATTTTATAAACGATAGAAAATGTGTACATGATATATATAAATAAATAAATAAATATATATATATATATATATATATATATATATATATATATATATATATGTGTGTGTGTGTGTGTGTGTGTGTATGGATTGACGTCAATGGGCGTGGCTTCATTCCTCTATATATAGGAGCCGAGTTATCTGCGCTCTTCACTCGCTCTTCTACTGTTGTTGGGTTCACCTCGTCAATGCTGGATGAGAATCTAGCGAAACGTCGGAACTGCGAATTTATGGACTGCAGAATGAATGGATGTACTCCAGATAGTAAATATTCATCATCATATATATATATATATATATATATATATATATATATATATATATATATATATATATATATAAGGAGAGTGTGTTCTAATAGAAGAAATTAAATCATATAGTGTACTTATGTGCAAATCTGCATAAGAGAATTGTATAAAACTACTGTAGTTGCTTAATTTAGTTTTAACACATTCCAGGTGGGTCAGGACGACCGAGGGGCGAAATATGAAGGTTTTACCCAAAAGAAAATAACCCCTCTCTTACTAATTTTATGCCGGAAGGAATAAGAACAAAACATATTATTAAAACTGGTTTTAAAAACTTTACATTTCTCCACAGACGATTCATGCACTATTCATCTATTGCTTCGAAGGAAACTAATTATCAATCCTGTGCCAAACGTTCTGCATGCAATAGCAATATGAATCATCTGCGTTGCCTGACATAACAAAGTACCAGTGCTTTACGGAATCAATCCTCTTCACCTAGTGAATAAATAAACTGTACATGCTGCCAGTTTTTATATGCTCGCTGCACCAGTCTCGTGATCGCATTCTTTGTCAAAATGAATCAATTTATACGCTCTACTTGTGTCCAATACATGTAAACATATGTAATGTCTGTGCTAGAATTTAAAGATGTCATTCTATAGACATTTACCATTGCTAAAATTATTCTAAAGTGTGACAACGATATGGCATGTAGAAGAGAGAATTTAGAATACTAAAGGAGTTTAGTTAAATTAATGTCAAAGAAATATAAAAATATACAATATGGGTTTCAAACTGTTGAATAGTCATCCATCAATAAATAGAGTATAATATCACTAATACATTCAAAGAGTTAAGAATAGCTTGTAGGCAAAAGTAATAATTAAATTATATCGTATACTAACCCACAATAATCATGTTATATCTAGTGAGAACAAATACTGGTTGTGAATGATGTTACTAGACTTAATTATTACACTTATGATAAAGAATAGCGGATAAGACTATCTTGCATCGATTTATTAAGGCTATAAAAGGAAAATTCATTAACAAAATTGAAATTCCTGGGCACGTTTTTTTTATTGGGAACAATCTCTGGAATTTCTAGAGGACCCAAATATACGAAAAATCTTTGTAAATGAAAAGAGAGAAAAGATATTGTATCAATAAGCAATAAAAAGTAATTAAAAAACGTTCTTTCTAGTTGGAAAACCCTATAACTTTTGCACTATCAGTGTGAAAATGTATAGATATGCAATGTATCTATTGCAAACACATGGGAGGCCCTAAACTACTTCCGCAGAAAGGGTACTGAAAGATTTAGAAACGGGATCAAGTAGAAATGACATTATCATTTTTAATGGAAGGGGATTCTTATCATTAAAGAAATGAAGGAGACTTTAACGAATAAGTTCCGTACCATTAGCAAAGGAGATTCGTTCTACTAGCGAAGGATATTCGTGCCATTAGAGAAGGAGATTCGTTTTACTAGCGAAAGATGTTCGTGACATTAGCAAAGGAGATTCGTTCCACTAGCGAAGGAGATTCGTTCCACTAGCGAAGGGGATTCATTCCACTAGCGAAGGAGATTTGTTCCTGTAGCAAAAGAGACTCGTGTCATTAGCGAAGGAGGTTTGTTCCACTAGCGAAGGAGAATCATCCATTAGCGAAGGAAATTCGTTCCACTAGCGAAGGGGATTCATTCCACTAGCGAAAAAGATTTGTTCCAGTAGCAAAAGAGATTCGTGTCATTAGCGAAGGAGGTTTTTCCACTAGCGAAGGAGATTCGTTCCACTAACGAAGGAGATTCGTTCTACTAGCGAAGGATATTCGTGCCACTAACGAAGGAGATTCGTGCCATTAGCGAAGGAGAATCGTTCCACTAGCGAAGGAGATTCGTGCTATTAGTGAGTAAAATCCATGTCAATAACGAAGTCGTTTAGTGTCATAAGCAAGTATTTTTCGTGACATTAACTAAGAGCAATCATCTCACTTCCGAGTAAGATCCCTAATGTTTGCAAAGGAGATTCGTGTTATTATGGAAGGCGATTTATGTGAATAGCAAAGGAGATTTGTGCAATTAGCAAAGAAAGAGATTCATCCCATAAACGAAAGAGATTCTTGTCTTTAAGGGAGAAGAATTGAGCTAAAGTAAATTTTCCGAAAGTGGTATAACCTGATTGTACTTTACAAACGTCGCAAGGTGTGAATAAAACTCTTATTAACAATATGTTACAAAATATATAAGAGCCTAACACACAAAATACGATGATTTTATAATATATTCACTTTAAATCCCCTTCGTGGCCTTATAAAGTATCGAATGGTACCAACATAACAACGAAGACGTATTGCATCATCCAAACAACGATCCCGAGGTAGGCAAGACAAGCCAGAAGCTTTGCTTTCCTGATTGTGTAAACAAATAATAACTTACGGACTACAGCAGGGAGATATATAATTACCTCTGGGAAACCTAAAGTTGCGATATTTCAAGAATCCTATAATCAGCAATAATTGTTAGAAACAATCGATATGAGAGAACTATTATTAAGGCGGAAGCATATTCCTAGGTTGCTGAATCTAAAGGCAGACACTGGTCTGTGAAGTGTACAATTGCATTACGGAATTAGTTTAGTTGTGCTTCAACGTAAGAATAAGCGACATTTCTTCTCGTATTCCTGATTTGTATCAGCATTGGCAATTTTACTATTTATTCTTGAAAAAGAATATAAACTGTTTCAAGCGTTTTATAAATAGTAAAAATATTAAGTAACATTTCTGTTGAGAAACATTTCTTTCTAGTAAGGCTACAGAAGCATTTACAATTGCGTATAGCAATAAAAACCCATACTTTAAAATTTCCTTCCAACTCATTTTATAGTTTTTCTTATGAATCTTCTTTGTAGCTAAAAGTGTTTCAATTAATTGATTGAAAACAATTTAACAACATTGATTTAAAACAATTTTAATTAATTGATTTATTGAACATTTCTCATTTGACGGTAAAATTCTTGAACGTTTTCAATTTTTCACGACTATCCTCTGTGACAGGTTGTGGACTACTTTAAACAAAAATAATGTTTAAACAAGTAATTTCAAAAAAAAATTGTAAGTAAATTCCTTTTGAGGTTGAAAAATTAAAAACTTTATATAAGTTTCCCTAGAGAGCACTATATATGATATTGTGTGGTAACCATGGCAACAGTTTAAGGTTGTACAATGGAGGTTTCGACGACAACTACATGAGCGAAAAAATTCATATATGTCTTTGATAAATATATTTGATAGATATATTTTTAGGTATTGGAAAGTTTGCACAATGCCAAGCCATGCTAGATTTCGAAGCTATAAATTCTTAGTTCGATAAATTCTTAGTTCCAAGCTGAACCCCACAAATTTCATAATTTAATTATTTAATCAATATTTGAAAAAAATATTGTCATTCAATCATAGTTTTAAAAAACTATTATCAATTGCCATTCACTTTAGTTTTAAAAAAATGTATTTGAAGTTGATTGGATTAATAAAAACGTATTTATTACCGATTGAAAATTTGTACAAGATATATATCAGGAGAGTGTGAGATAATAGAAGGAATTTAATAATTAAATAAAAAATAAAGCATTAAAAAGATTCAAGTTGATACTAAAATTGACTATGGATATTAATTAAACCGATGTTAAGAGTTTAATGTACCCTTGACATTTTCTTTAAAAACCGATAAGAAAAATGTTAGGATCGATAGATTTGATTCCACCGATCAGCGACTAAAACTGTAGAATTCTTTACATACCCAAGCTTGCCAAGTAAAACAACGCGTTTGTTTAAATCTTAATTAAAGTTGTTTATAAACCTATTACAAGCAATTTATCTCATGACACAGTTATTGTGACAACCAGCCGGAAGTAAATTTTTTACTGTGGTCACAGTTTTTATGGCTCTTTAATGAAGGAAATGTATTGTTTAGAAAGCTAATTGTTGGGAATCTGTTGTTAAATGCTTTATTCTCACGTAAATGTATTCAAAGATTTAGAACAAAAGTTTACTTCGTTTAAATACCGTCCTTAAAAGAAAACAAATTGGGGTAAGAAGTTAAAACTCTGATTCACGAAGGTGGAGGTCATGTTTACTGGATGGGCATTATTTATCCCCGCGAGCACTGATTCTCCCTGGACCAAGGAAATTACATCCCATTACTTAACGAATACTACCTCTTAATCTCTACATTTCTCCACACACGTAGTTATAACAGTCTGCAGGGAGACGTTATGATAATATTGTACACTAAATCTATCACAAGTCATCGCGGTATCAGGTTAGGTTAGTTTGGGGTTGGAGTTAGGTTAGATTGGGGTTGAAGTTAGGTTAGGTTAGAATGAAGGTTACATCCCATTACTTAACGAATACTACCTCTTAATCTCTACATTTCTCCACAAACGTAGTTATAACAGTCTAAAGGGAGACGTTATGATAATATTGTACACTAAATCTATCACAAGTCATCGCGGTATCAGGTTAGGTTAGGTTGGGGTTGGAGTTAGGTTAGATTGGGGTTGAAGTTAGGTTAAGTTAGGTTAGAATGGAGTTAAAGTTAGGTTGGGTAAGGTTAGGTTAAATTGGGGTTGAGTTAGGTTAGGTTAGATTGGGGCTTTAGTTAAGTTAGGTTAGAATTTAGGTTAGAATGGAGATGGAATTACGTTAGGTTAGGTTAGATTGGGGTTGAGTTAAGTTAGGTTAGGTTAGATTGGAGTTGAGTTAGGCCAAGTTAGATTGTGGTTGGAGTTAGTTAGGTTAGAATGGGGTTGGAGTTAAGTAAGGTTAGAATGGAGTTAGAGTTAGGTTAGGTTGGGGTTGAAGTTAGGTTAGGTTAGGTTAGAATGGAGTTAAAGTTAGGTTGGGTAAGATTAGGTTAAATTGGGGTTGAGTTAGGTTAGGTTAGATTGGGGCTTTAGTTAAGTTAGGTTAGAATTTAGGTTAGAATGGAGATGGAATTACGTTAGGTTAGGTTAGATTGGGGTTGAGTTAAGTTAGGTTAGGTTAGATTGGAGTTGAGTTAGGCCAAGTTAGATTGTGGTTGGAGTTGGTTAGGTTAGAATGGGGTTGGAGTTGAGTAAGGTTAGAATGGGGTTAGAGTTACGTTAGGTTGGAATGGGACTGGTGTTAGGTTAGGTTAGGGTATATGACTAAGTGTATTTTACACATGCATCCAGAATTTGAACCATACTATTGTAGGCATCTCGCCTTATTCATTCAATACATAATTAAACCGACTGAAGACGAGTTTCCTAAAGTAAAGGGTCGTGATCAAATGTGTAGCAAGAGAAACACAAAGTTCATGAAAAGTGTTTGACAAATATATTTTTTCTAAAATAACTGATTTTCTACTAAGAAAATGGAACCGTGTATATGCAACTAAAACTTCCTCATACAAGCCCAAAATACTGAAGATTAATACTTGAAAATACGTTTCATGTCCAAATTAACACATTAAGAATTAATTATTTCTAAAAGCATAGACTGTATATTTCCAAGTGTGGTGGAATTCTGTCTTCAGTAAATTCTAACGGCAAATTATTACAGTTTTATAAATGTACTGCTTGTTAGTTGAATTCAGTATTTAAGAAAATTGTGGATAAATATTACTGGACTGCAATAATTTATTTATTTGTTATCAAACAATTAATTTTTTCAAGTCTAGATTTTCCCATTAAACGATACTGACTATTCAGGCAGTCTGCTGGATTCAAGTATTATTGTAAAACAAAATAATGGACTGATAAAAAATCAACAAAACCAAAATATCCCTACAATAATTGGATAACATCAGGGGGAAAATACTCGACTCACGTTTTCCACAAATTTATCCTTTCAAACATCTTCGACTTGAAACTGTTTTCATCAGACTTTGATAAAACGTCGACCGGCTAAAGGATTACTAAAAGCAGAATAAGGCTTGAATACTGAATGAACCGGGGCCGTAGGATTTGACTCGGGGAAAACATATTCAAGGCGAGACGCTCATGGCAGAATACGTATCCATGATCAAGTAACCATTCTCACAATCCACTCGCTACGTGCTTTGTAACTGAATTGTTGGAAGGTTAACGTTTTAAATAAACAGGACTCGAAAGCGTTTGATAACGGTTCCAACGCCGATCGCACTAAAAGTCAATTGCGCGAAATTACTCTTTAATTTACAACGGTGGCAATGATATTCGCCAGCTACGGCAACATGTGTATCAGGTTTTACGACGTTTATTAGCACAACGACGTTATACTTAATGTAAATAATTGCTTTCTCTATCACTGTTAAACGAACTGGGTATTCTTGGTTTATTCTTAGATGGTTTTGTTACCCAGAGGTTACTGAGATTCCTCGGTCGTAGCAGTTCCAAACGTCATTAACTGCCGAAGACAGAGTACTGCTATCAATACCATCTTACCTTGCACAGACATAACGAGAGGTAAAAACTGGTCAAGGTCCTTATAGATACATTTTGATGCATAACATCAACATATAACGTTGTTTATTTTTAAATCCCTTTTATTATCTCACACTCTTCTGATCCTTGTACACACACATTTTTAATCGTTAATAACATACGTTTTTATCTATCCAATCAAGTTCAAATACAATTATTTTAACCTAAAGTGGATTGATGTTAATACGGTTTTTCCAATATTTTTTCAACAATTAAATTATAAAAATTTGGGGGTCAAGGTCAAATTCGAACTGAGAATCTTCTAGTTCGAAGTCTAACAGCTGGAAATGTACTTCTCAAACATATTTTATACATTTTTATTTTTGCCCCCCTCTGGTTGTCGTCGAAGCCTCCATTGCACAACTTTAAAGTGTTGCCATGGTTACCACACAATATCATAACCAACTCTATGATTGAAAATGAATGTAAAGAATAAAATAAACGAACTAGATTAACGGTATATAACCTTGCTTCACAAACAGACAATGCGAAAGGAAGTCGAAAAGAAACGACAACACACTGCAGGTGACGAAAAAAGAAAGCCTATAAATAGTAACAAACAAAAATAAGAGTCCATACGAAGAAAGGAAAAAAGAAAAATTCAAGGAAATTCGCTTTCTATCTTGTTGCTTAATATTTGTTATTTTGAGACATGTATACACATATTTATAATAATTGTAATTATTAAAATAAAAAGAAAACTAAAATAAAATTATCTTTGTTGATTGAATTAGGAATTTACTTTACAAAAACAATTATACTACTTGTTTTCCTCCTGACTCAATTATACTACTTGTTTTCCTCCTGACTCAATTATACTACTTGTTTTCCTCCCGACTCAATTATACTACTTGTTTTCCTCCCGACTCAATTATACTACTTGTTTTCCTCCTGACTCAATTATACTACTTATTTTCCTCCTGACTCAATTATACTACTTGTTTTCCTCCAGACTCAATTATACTACTTGTTTTCCTCCCGACTCAATTTTACTACTTGTTTTCCCCCCGACTCAATTATACTACTTGTTTTTCTCCTGACTCAATTATACTACTTGTTTTCCCCCCGCCTCAATTATACTACTTGTTTTCCTCCTGACTCAATTATACTACTTGTTTTCCCCCCGAATCAATTATACTACTTGTTTTCCTCCTGACTCAATTATACTACTTGTTTTCCTCCTGACTCAATTATACTACTTGTTTTCCTCCCGACTCAATTATACTACTTGTTTTCCCCCCGAATCAATTATACTACTTGTTTTCCTCCTGACTCAATTATACTACTTGTTTTCCTCCTGACTCAGTTATACTACTTGTTTTCCTCCCGACTCAATTATACTACTTGTTTTCCTCCTGACTCAATTATACTACTTGTTTTCCTCCTGACTCAATTATACTACTTGTTTTCCCCCCGAATCAATTATACTACTTGTTTTCCTCCTGACTCAATTATACTACTTGTTTTCCTCCTGACTCAATTATACTACTTGTTTTCCTCCTGACTCAATTATACTACTTGTTTTCCTCCTGACTCAATTATACTACTTGTTTTCCCCCCGAATCAATTATACTACTTGTTTTCCTCCTGACTCAATTATACTACTTGTTTTCCTCCTGACTCAATTATACTACTTGTTTTCCTCCTGACTCAATTATACTACTTGTTTTCCTCCCGACTCAATTATACTACTTGTTTTCCTCCCGACTCAATTATACTACTTGTTTTCCTCCCGACTCAATTATACTACTTGTTTTCCTCCTGACTCAATTATACTACTTATTTTCCTCCTGACTCAATTATACTACTTGTTTTCCTCCGGACTCAATTATACTACTTGTTTTCCTCCAGACTCAATTATACTACTTGTTTTCCTCCCGACTCAATTTTACTACTTGTTTTCCCCCCGACTCAATTATACTACTTGTTTTCCCCCCGCCTCAATTATACTACTTGTTTTCCTCCTGACTCAATTATACTACTTGTTTTCCTCCTGACTCAATTATACTACTTGTTTTCCTCCCGACTCAATTATACTACTTGTTTTCCTCCCGACTCAATTATACTACTTGTTTTCCTCCCGACTCAATTATACTACTTGTTTTCCCCCCGAATCAATTATACTACTTGTTTTCCTCCTGACTCAATTATACTACTTGTTTTCCTCCTGACTCAATTATACTACTTGTTTTCCTCCCGACTCAATTATACTACTTGTTTTCCCCCCGAATCAATTATACTACTTGTTTTCCTCCCGACTCAATTATACTACTTGTTTTCCTCCTGACTCAGTTATACTACTTGTTTTCCTCCCGACTCAATTATACTACTTGTTTTCCTCCTGACTCAATTATACTACTTGTTTTCCTCCTGACTCAATTATACTACTTGTTTTCCCCCCGAATCAATTATACTACTTGTTTTCCTCCTGACTCAATTATACTACTTGTTTTCCTCCTGACTCAGTTATACTACTTGTTTTCCTCCCGACTCAATTATACTACTTGTTTTCCTCCTGACTCAGTTATACTACTTGTTTTCCTCCTGACTCAATTATACTACTTGTTTTCCCCCCGAATCAATTATACTACTTGTTTTCCTCCTGACTCAATTATACTACTTGTTTTCCTCCGGACTCAATTATACTACTTGTTTTCCTCCTGACTCAATTATACTACTTGTTTTCCTCCTGACTCAGTTATACTACTTGTTTTCCTCCCGACTCAATTATACTACTTGTTTTCCTCCTGACTAAATTATGGTACTCATTACTGAATATGTGTTTTAAAAATAAGTTAAAATAAAGTAATCATTAAATATATAAAGTTACATTAATTTTGTAAACATATGTGGCTATTTGACGAGTTCGAATGTTAAACACAAAATTATTTTCCGTCTTAAAGTTGTAATTGTAGAAGTAAGTTTATAAATGCATGTTTGCGTTCTCGTCAACTTGAAAAAGATTCCTACACAAATTAACTTAAAAGTTGCATTAATTTTAATATAAATATACGTGTGGATTTAAATTGGATTTGATTTATAAACATTTTTTTTATATTTCTTTTTTATTCTTGGTTGAGTTCCACGGTGATCAGTCACTATTAACTAAGGATTGTGTACAGGGGCAAGATTAAAGTAGGGAGAAAAAGCTAGTACAAAATATAGAGGAGAGATAAGGGAATCGTACGAGGAGGCTGTAAGCTTAAAGGAGACTTACTTTCTACCGGGGTCATAAGGAGGTTCCTATCCGTTATATGCCTAAGGAAGGATGGATGCAACCAGGCGGAACTAAGGAAATGGCATAAACGCTCTGCAACTAGGAATCGCGTATCAGTGAAGAAACAGCTTTACCCGAACAACCAACTGGATCACGAGGAATAATTATCCGTGTTCGGCGACCATGAAAGTAACTCAGAAAACAACCAACAAGTTTGCGAATAGTCTGCCAGTGTGTGAAGCAAAGCATTTCCAGTTTACGTAACTAATACAGCTACGGTTTGTTAGCGACAGCTTGCCAGCTACATAAACAGCAACCCTGTGATGTTACCAAGGTGTTGAATCAATTAAAACACCTTTGTAACACAGTTTATGAGAGCATTCAACTCTTCCCACAAACGTATCTAATTACACTTTGATTTACACAGCTCTTAAAATCATATTTTCTCGCAGATCGTAATGTCTGTACTATAATTTTGCAGCACCATAGCTTTTGTATACCCAAACAATTGTGAGTTTTTATTTGCGTCGTTTGTTCTACATTCTTAAACGAAATAGTGAGATGTTGGAAGAGTGAAGGAGAAGTTGTACCGATTTGTTGCATCCCTCGTTAAACAAAACACTTGTTCGTGCTCATTTAACTTCAAGACACAGATGACCTGAATGGTCCTAGATATCCTGGACTTAACTGATAAATCTTCGCTCTTGGATAATTTCTGGTTGGGATACTATCCACTTAAACACATAGTGCTTAAGCAATAGTGTACCCTAAATGGTACTAGTGTACAAACCTATCAAACACAACTAGATTCAAAACGATTTTCAGAAAACATACTCAAAGAAAATTTCAGTGTTTCTTTACAGTCTTTCTGTAGATTTCACTGTGAACTTGTTTCCACTACATGACAAATCTATAGTTTTTTTACAGTCCTACAATACGGTTCGTCAAAGTTTATGTTTTTATTTTATTAATGTCAAGATTTATCACTAACAAAACCTGTAAAATGCTGAAAACTTCAATTGTACAACTATAGATAGGTTCAGAGTCTCTACTTCATAACAAAAATATGTTGATTTTAATGTGTTTAAGGTTAATGACAAATCACAAACCAATTCATGCTAATACAAATACAGTCTCTGTTTCGATTTTCTATCCGAAAACAGACATTAAATAAAGTTTAGGTGAGTGTTGATTTTAATAATACGTTTTTAATTACTTTATAAACACTATATAAAGTGTTTCCCTCTACATCCCTTACTTTACGATTCGGTGTACTACCTATGCTAGGTTAGTTGTTATAGACAAGTAGTTGTCATTCTCAGGCCTAACCTTAAACTTTTTTTTAGTTAGTTATTTAGTTCTTTTGTATAATTTTTTAAACTCTGTTGCTAAAGAGTATTACAGATCCAGACGATTCCTCTGGCAACTGTATTTTCCTACAACTTTGTAGTCTTAAGGCGGCCAACCAAAATAGAAATCCTCGCTTGGTAAGGGCAAAAAAGAATTGTAAATATAGGTAATAATGAGATAGGGAAAGAAACCCTATGTCCAGGATCCCGTGCCTGTAGAAAACTTACTTTCTATCACAG
>JBAIZL010000005.1:100334623-100442123 GCA_036971475.1 Prosapia bicincta | reverse complement strand
TATAAACCTATATTTTAATTGACTTTATTATACTCTATATAAAATGTGAAATTTCAAATAGCACCCATTTTTGAAATTCACGTCGTAGTTTTTATTAATATACAAAGGGTCTTAATCACCTAAAAAATAATTTTTTCAATTTATATTTTTAAAAAATTGTTTAATTTTACATATGAGGACGCATAGTCGTAAAAACCTGGTCTCATTTATTAAACATTTTTTAAACGTAAAAGTATGGAGTAGTTTTACACTCCATATTGTTCCATCTTCACGTGTATTGTTCATTTATATTACCTTATTCAGGAAAAGTAAAATCTGCACTTAGACTGAAATATATTTAGTTTAAGCAGCAAGGTGTAAAATATTTTAAAGTGGCGAAGGTGACAATTTACATTCTTGCTCTATGTTTACAGTTCATTGTGGAGATGCAGTTCTTTGTAAACAGAAGATACAAAAATAACAATCCTTGTTACTTTAAAGGAGTTGTACTATAGATAGATAAGATGATTTACCTTAAATAAATTATACTTTGATTGGACAATAGACACACACACACGCACACACACACACACACACAAACACACATAAATATATAATAAGGTTTTTAGTCTTGAAGAAAAGAAAAGCTGGAATCAGTGATGTAGTATAATTTGTGATTATTCACAGGAAATAAATATGTTGTAAATAACTGACTGAGGTATAAAAATTTACATTCTATAATAGTATACAGGCCTAATATTTCCAAATACATATATCAACGACAATTATATTATAAGTATTATATTTTGGTGTAAGTAATTATAAGAGTAGACATACTGGTGGTTTAACGGAATTAGGCAAACATAGGTCTAGATTTCGTCTCTGGAGCAGTTAGGTAGGTTCACAAGAATACTGACAATCACGAATCGTATTCCCTTTGATCACTTTTAATTTAATCACTAAATTAAAATGGTATACATAGACTTGATAGCATAGTGTTTTCATAGGCAACACCTGCTACACTGAACAGAGTCGGGTTATACAAACAGTCACACGCATCATCAACACTCATCTCCACATTGGGTAAATATAACCTCACTCACTGCCAACCCAGTCGTCCACTGTTTGGGGTTGATACAATCTCACTCTCTACACACCCAGAAAGCAGCTCTCTAAGTAGATATAATACCACCCACTATAAAACCAGACAGCCGCTATCTGAGTAGATACAATTCCACCCTCTACTAACTTAGAAATCAGTTATTTACGTATATTACACCCACTATAAACTCAGACAACCGCAGTCTGGGTAGATACAAGCCCACCAACTATTAACCCAGACAGTTACTGTCTGGATATATACAAACCCACCTAACACTAACTCAGACAGCCACTTTCTGCGTAGATACAACCCCGCCCTCTACTAAATCAGAAAGCCGCTGTCTACTTAGATACAACCCAACCACTCTAAACGAGATAGCCGTTGTCTGTGGTTAGATAAAAGCTCAACCACTATTAACCCAGACGTACGCTGTCTGGGTAAATACAATTACACCCATTACTATCTCAGACAGCTGGTTTCTGAGTAGATACAATCCCAACCACTATTAACCGAGACAGCCGCTAACTGGACAGTTGCAATACCATCCACTACTAATCTAGTCAGCTGTGTATATTTACAATGAGAATTTATAGTTTAAGAAAGTAACTCCTACTAATTAATTAGTATACGGGTTTTTTTCACCCGGGTCTGAACTACCAAAACCCGCCCAGCCCTCGTAGCAGCCAACCTCTAGCGAGCTACCTCCGTCTCACATGCGCATGCGGTTAGTAACCCTACAGCAAGTGAAATATGTACCACGGTCTAAGCTCTTTCCATGGAGAATCAGAAGATAGTGAAATGAAACAGTACGGCAAGTGTCGCGCTAAGAGCGGGATGAAAAAACCTGGTAAGAAAAAAACCCTGCCAGGAAAAATCCCGTGACAGATCATGCAGGAACCCTGGGAGTGATAGTATACGGTTTCTGTTCTAGGATTCAGTAACGCAACCTATGAGCCTCCTTTTGAACCGCTAATCTACTTAACTTCTTTGGACATTTTATTCGGGCCAGCGAGCAACACATGATAAGGTTAATGACACTCTTTGAGTAAACTTAATTACTCGTATTTTAAGATATTACCATCTCCAACCTCTCCAATCTCGAGGAAAACACTCTATCACGAGAGTATCACTCTCCAGTCTCGAGGGTTCCTGCAAGGGAGCGGGGTTTTTCTTGACAGGTTTTTCCATCCTGCTCTTGACGCGACACTTACTGTCTCGAAGGAGAGATATTGATAGCTGGGTAATTTTGCAATCAATCCTGAATCTCTCCCTCGTGACAGCGCTTCTAATTGCATGTGCACATAAGGCCTGACGATATCGTAAGAGCCTGACCATCACGAAGGGCCCAGGAGTGGGAGGGGTGTATACAGCTAGTCACATCAACATTATTATTCCCTTCTCTTATCAATCTATTAAATACCGAAGGAAAACACAAGAGTTAAATCGAAAACCATATATTATTTCTCGTATCAAACCAAAATTATTTCTCAACAATAAACTGAAATACGTCGGGGGTGATCACTTTCTACGAACGCCTATTTATTCATGTAGTACAAAAGGTTTTACTACTCTTCAAATTCTTTCAATCTATTAAAAATAATATTTCTATCTATTTATGTTTAGATATTAACATTTAATAAACAATAACATATATGCACACGTTTACAAAGGACTTCCTTTAATTATGAAGGGAAAATATGCATGTATATTATGTAACATTTTCTAGTTAGGAAGTGTTTAAAGTATTTTGGCTCCATCGTGATTACTGGTACAAATGTGTGAGACAAAACATAAGGCAATAAATTTGATCTTCCTTACTTTAATTATCTTTAATAAATCCTCTATTTATCTATTTTGTTTTTACAAATACTAGCAATATTTGTATTTTGAACAGGAGACAAACAAAAACTTAACTTTCACTCAATTCATATATTTTTCGCAATACTCTTTTCTATGTCTACTTTAATTTTTACAATTACTTTCAAATTTAAAACAAATACAAAACCGTAAAGGCAATTAATGTAACTTAGAGTATTAATACAAATACAAGTTACTACAAACATAGGTAAAATATTTTGAAACGGGTAATAATATATTATTACACTTGGTCCAGGTAAACACAATACAGAAATACCTCAGATAATTAGAATAATTGTCACTGCTATTTCATCGTTATACGTTGTTTTGTAATGTTGAGAGATTTTAACGCGCGTAAGATACATTGCCAAATGTAACATACATTTGGCAAAAGGTTTTGCAGTTCACGGAGCACCGCTTAGTACTTTGCCGTGTAATGCGACTTTGAACACCAACAAACTACGGTTTAACAAATGCGAAGGCTTTGTTTGGCGGGATTAAACAACCAGAGCGAGATCTAAGCGTTTTTCAAAGTAATCTTATCTAAGGAAACAGATTGCCTCCTTTCTACTCCCGAACCCCTTCATCAATTAGAAAGATCCCAGATTTCTCCCTTTCATTTCAAAACTGCCGACGTAATAAACTATTAACCTAGAATGCGAAATCCATTCTTAATGTTAAATTTGGCATATTTTCAAAAATATTTATAAACTTTTTTTCTGGCAGACTCAGTTATATAAATTTATTTTTCAGCTTCTCTATAGCAAATGAAATTGCATAAAACGTTTGACTAATTTGTATTCAAATTATTTTTTATCAGAACAACAATTAATTAAACAATTAATATTTTAATCTACTGTATTTTTTTATAAAAAATAAATTCTAATTTTAAAAAAAGTAAACAAAAGTTGTAAACTTATATTTTCAAATGTTCTTATTATAAGAACATTGACAACTTTTCAGTGTATTGTTCAATGCTGTGAGGTAATGACAAGGCTATCACTCAGGTGTGTTATATTATAGTGAGTGTGTAATTGTTCATAGAGTAGTTGTTAATTATGTATTCGAATAGAGTACAGTATTTTGTTGTGAGTGTATTTTGTCGTTTAGAATGTGATCGGTTGATGTTTGTGGTGTTCGTATATTTCGAATTTTTCTGTTGTGTTTAGTTTAATTTTACTTAATGTAAAGAATTTTCAGAGTTTCGTCAATGTAGGTATATGTGTGTGTAGCGTGTTCTGTATATGAATAGCGAGATTTGATTTGTGTGTGTGTTTTTATATGTTATATGTGTTTCTTATATCGTGTGGTGAAGTTTCTCCTTGTTTGACCTATGCAGAAGCTGGAGGAGTTGTTACATGAGCTCTTATATAGGCCTACTCCTGCCTTATCTTGTTTGTTCTGGAGTGTTTTTGTGTTGTGTAGATGTTTTTGGTTCTGTTAGTCGTTTTATATGCAGATTTCTATTTCAGTTTAAGGAATGAAGAAGCTACTTTTTGTGATGTGTTGTCAAGATATGTTAATCTTAACTACTTTTGTTTTTGTGTATTATTGTTGTTTTTTGTAGTGTCGTGTGCGTTGTTTTTGGGGTATTATAATCACAAGTATGTCTATAATATATAATTTAATTTGCCCAAATTTCAAAGATTCGTCATTTCATCTTCAATTGAATGTTTTAATCTCTAAATCTCCTACGCTTAAATACACTTACACGTAAAAGATATCTTCCTGGTTTCACATCAATGCAAAAGGAAGCATCTTATACTATTCAATATAGATAAAAACATAGACTTATATCAACACTAAAAACGATGTTTCATATCATTCGCGTCTCTGTTATTTCTGATTGTTTTATTTTTTTGTGTTAGTTATCCATAACTGTATTTTCTCTATGTGGTTGTAATTTCCTATCAGTTTTTTTATCTCCCTAAGAACTTTAAAGTCCTATTTATGGGCCTGACTCTAGTCACTAGATTTAGAAACGGATGACCTTCAGATAAATTCCCAAGGACAGTGATACAGGTGCTGAATTACTGGACCACTAAAAGTTCTTCCTTTCTGGGTTCCTGTTCCCACACTAGTTTTACCACCTTTTTTCTTCAACCTTTTTCAAATGTGGGCTTGTAAAGTACATTTGAAGTTTTCTAGTTGCAGAGTTTAATAAAGTAAGTACCTGCACTCAATACTGACTAAACAAACTCCTTGATTACATCGTTCCTATTTAGTTGAATGTTGATTGTTTTTTCTTAATAATTTTTAATTTTTGTTTTAAAACTTGCGTATGATTGTGCCCGAATTATCATTGACTCTTCTGTAATATTTTTTTAATACAGTATAAAAACTGTAATGTTTAAAATATTTTTAAAAGTAGGTTAATGGTAAAAGTAAGAATTTTTAAATAAGTAATCTACAATAGTTTTATTATTCGTGTACTAAATATGTTTAGAGGGTGCCTAAAACAGACGAATGTTGTTTAATTTTTGTCAGTTCCTTTTATTTGTTCACAGTCACTTTATTTATGTATTGTTCAAATTTTCAATCGTTAATAAAATACTTTTTATTCATTCACTCAAGTTCAAATACATTTTTTTACGTGTAGTAGATGACACTTGATAGTAATACAGTTTTTTCAAATAATAACTCATTAATTAAATTTAATGATTTAATTGTATTTTTATATTTCAGAAAAACCTTTCACAAAAGGGGCAAGGTATGCCATATAGTTCGTTCGTCCTATTTGGCTTAAAATAAGTTATAACATATGATTTCATAAAACAGCTGATTTTCTGTTATAGGTTATTTCTACCGAACAGCTGTTTTAACGCATAGGTTATGTTGCTTTATTTATATTAATTGTAATTATTTTTAAAAAGTAAATGAAATAAAATGTTTCTTTCTGGACCCAAGGAGGGAATTGACTATAAAAAATGTTACTTATATTACTTGTTAATAATAAGAAAGTAATAATACACCCTACTTTGTATGAAATGTATAAACGCATATGCTAGTAAAGTCATTTTTTACATGTAGAGAAAAATGACGAAAGTTACTCGAAGATAGGGCCTATACAAAATAAGTAAATATTTAATCTCGCTACATTTCCGTTCCCAAATACTATTAAGCTAATTCCAGAATCCATATAAAAGCGTAAAACGAAACTGAAATAAAAAGACAACAATGTGGAAAAACAAAAGGTGAACAAAGAGTGAAGGACGCGCGTCTGAGTTTCCTACAAAAAGGCTGTTTTTTACAATAAGAACAAACAAACAGATGAAAGTTGTCGGAAATATTTCGCTTACAAAAACAACTCCAGCCTCAGACAGAACAATGTATCATCATTAGCGTGGAGCAAGGCAGGACCGAAAGCGGAATACTAATGCCTGGAATAATCTCATTTCCCCCGATATTCTTTCCTCGTGATTTATCCTTACTTTCACATGGCGAGAATGTTTGTGATTCACCAACTATGCCGGCTATGATAGAGATTTAAAATAAAGTAACTAGAATAACTTGGAAGTATTATAAAAACGAAATCTGTTATATTAATAATGGTTTCCAAATCCTATACGGTAATTGTTTACAATTAAGTTTTATTTTTTTTATTAAGTTACTGACTTAACTGTGACATTAATATTATATTGATAATATACTATTATATTGATAAACTATCATGCCACCAGTTGCGTCTCTAAAGCTGTGTCCACACTATGCCAATCGGCAATGTCGAACAAGTATGGACGTGCCAACCGGCCTGGGGACAGGTCAAATAGCCGAAACTTGCCGTTAAACTGTGGTGATCTACCTTGTAGGTCGGCATAGCGTGGACACAGAAAATGTATCCAATTTTAGAAAATAACATTAACAAACAAATAACATGAAATACAGTATAACCTCTCTAATTCGTCACCTTCTGTAATTCGTCACCGTTTTCTGTAATCATAGTAATAACAAACATCGCCTGCCCTGTCACGACTATTTTAAAAACAAAAAGTAAATATATATTTAATATAGCGCATTTTGTTTTGATAGTGTTATTGTACTTACAAGGCACTGTAATATGTTTTTGTGTCTTTTATGAAAATATAGTAACGTACTGTATTTGCAGTTACGAACTATACTGCAGGCTGCTAGTGTTTTATAGTGTTGTTGAGTTTTTCAGCCGACATAAATAATGTAAATACAAGAATAATTAAATTACATACCTAATTTAACGTATATATGTGCTATGTTTACCCAAAATTACATGGTAATTTCACAACTCCCGGAATTCGTCTTCTCCTCGAATTTGTCACCCACTCGGTTCCGAACGAGACGAATTAGCGAGGTTATACTGTATTTCGATGTGATTATTGTAAAAATACAATTATTCAAATGTACATTTATTAATAACATACGATATATACAAAATATTATAAAAGATTATTAGTGATGAAAAATCAAATCAAACATCATAAATAAGACAACAACCTTCTCGATTCCATATCTATTAACGGTTTTGGGTTAATGGACCGGGGGAGGAGATGAATATTAGAATGTGTTAAAAGTAAATAATTTAGTTTTTAACCAATAGAATTTTAAAAAAATCAACAACCCTAGAGATTGCTCTTGAATATTTGTATTACTAAGGTCCGTAATTAAAAAAAAACAAACAGTCAAAACTTTAAAACTTTTTAAAATCACGCTTTTTTAACTTTTATACGTTTAAAATCAGGTCTTATAGACCCTTTCTTATCGATCATGTACAACAAAATTGCAGTTTTCCCTTCTTATTAGTTCGTAATGGGCGTTGCGTGACAATCAGATATTCATAGGTATTTTCTGATATTATTATTAAAAATTATTTCTAGAGAATCGATTAGATTTCGTTCAGAATCACTACGAGTACAACTGAACTGCGTTCTGCATCACTATTCCTGGTACCAAACATTATTTTTAAGATATTCTCCCTCCAAGTTCATACTCTACTTAAAAATCAGTATTTATCTAATTTTAACTTATACCAAACTTATTCTAGAATAGTGTGAGGCATTTTCAATTAGTTTCAATGTTTTTCCACCTGAATGTGCAGTTATCTCTATTGTACATGAAATTGAATTTGGTGTAGTGAAGCATAGCGCCGTCCAAAGTGTTGCTAAAACGAGAATCCACGGTAACACTGTATCTACTAAATTTACGTAAACATATAGTTACGTTTTCGTTTGCTAATAATGACCCTTCAAATATTTCATTAAATTCTTTCTTCCTTCGTTCATCCAGTTTACTACCCATTAATCGTCTCTCCGCTCTAACTCAACATTTTCCCGAACTTGTTCCCTCTTGATTCACCGTGATTGAATTGAACACGTTGAAGCAAGTCAGATTTATTACAGATTTTACTCGTTAATGTCTATGTAATTATTATTATTATTATAGTTGGTCACTCGTAAGATGGTGCGTGATCGAACGATAGAAAACCTGTACTAGCCCTATTCAAAAACATTGGTTATTGTAGTGCGAGTTGCATCAAAGGTCATCGCATTGAAATTGCAGGAGTTGTGGTGAATCGTTTAGAAAATTGATGTAAGTTAATGTATTCAAACCTTTATCAAACCTGTAAATGATCTAGTTAGTATAAAAATAAAATAAAGTGTTATTTCAGCGATCTTTTTTGCCTTTCGATCTACATTATTGTAATATCTATATCTAATGTCTGTGGAACGGTCTTTTGCTTCCTCTACCTTTCCCCAAAGCTGTGTTCGCCCTTCGAGGTCACGCGCCAGCTTACGTGTGACCAGCTATACACGGCACTGGTCACACGTAAGCACGGCTCTCAACTTATGGTGTCAGCTTTCAAATAAGAAGACTAGCTGAGAATATATTATAAGTAAATATTGAAAAAAATTGCCATCAAAATCAGTAGTAAACACGATCTAGTTGGCAAAAATCAAAGCTCTTTTGGACTCAATACTTTATCGTAAGTCATTAGTTTTTGACTATGTGATAGATCTAAGTATCGAATACGGCGTAATAATGCACTGTAAGCCTACTAATTAAAATTTTATAAAGTTGTGTGTGTGTGTGTGTATTTCATTCTTTAGGTTATAAGAATAAATTATTAAAATTATAATATATTATTAAAGTTATAAGTAGGCCTCTAATCTACTTTATTACTTTATCATACTGTAAACAAACATTGGTTTCACAAGTTATATTTTAAAACTGCTTCTCAAAACATCGCCAGGCAACATTTCAAAAAACCAGTAACCGTATTCGATTCGTACCCACTGCCCACATTCCAATAAAACTACGCGTTGGGAAACCCTAACAATAATGGGAAGGAAAGAAACTGTCTCCATTGTGCGCGTTTCCCACAGGGCCTCGTTCTGAAACGTTCGTGATGACAGAACAGCCCCACAAATTACACATAAATTATATTTAATGCATTTCTTGTCAGCTGGTTTCCTGCGTTCAGTCTGGCAGGTTGTGTTGACAATATCCCGAATGATAACGTAGATGGGCCGCTATTAACACGTTAAATGTCCTCATAATAAATGAGACGATAAACTTATCAAACGTCTGGTAAATTATAACCTAATACAATAGATTAAGTAGATAATAAAATCTGTTTAAAGTTCATTTATGTGAATAAAAGTGACATAAATATTTTTAACAGTTTCTTTTACGATAATATTTCATTATTACAATTATATAATTCATAAAACCCTGGTTATACTATCTGTTAGAGTGTAGATAATGAGATTGAACTTACACTTGTAAACACCTTCCTCATAAAATAAATTTTAATCAGAAATTTGTTTCCGTAACCATCAGTAATTAAACTATACTAAACTAAACTTCTAAACTTTCCAATGTAAAGAAATGAATTTCTCAAAGACGTATATAAAATCTTTCCCCCATCTGGTTGTCGATGAAACCTCCGTTCTACAACCTTAAAATGTTGCCATAGTTACCACAAAATATCATAAATAGTGCTGTCGGTTTAAAAATGAATGAAACGAATAAAATAAACAAACAAACTGGAAAAAAGCTAATAATGATAATTTTTGTCTCTCCTGATCTCAATAGGAATTTACTTCATAAACAAATGTTTACATTTCTTGTTAGTTACATAAATTGTAATACTGTCGCTGTGATCATTGAATGTTATTGTTAGAATTGTATCCAGACGTTATACCTTAAAATCTGTTTAGCTATACTCACTCATAATGAAAATAAATACTGACTGTGAGTTGGTATTTGCAATTATTTTATAAAGTTTTGAAAAAATAAAACATTTTGAGGACGACTGTACCAGTTATTTACATGGTTAGGCCGTATGTTACTAAACTGTTACCCAGAAACGTCGCCTTCCAGGAATAAAGTTATCAGAACAAACAGTAAACATATTTGTAACTGTAAGTGATGACTGATAGAACACAATAACATTTTTGGGAGCTCGATGTCAAGACGGTCTTCTGTGTGGAAAAACATTGTCATAACGAAGGGGAAGAAAGACAAAACTTTGGAAATTCAATCTTTAAAAGTGCCCTGTATCCGTTATCTGAATATGAGAAAATGTTTTTAGTACATAACCTCTGTTACAAGGCCAAGAACGCATGCTAGCCTATTAGCTAGACACTACTAATACACGTAATGAAGATTAGTGCTGATATTTCGAAAGACATATACGAGAAGAATTTAACAAGTAAATGAGCAAAAATAAATAAACATGTAATATAATAGAGGTTGGGACCATAATGACATGAAAGAAAAGCAGTTAAAGACTGAAGACTATGATTCAAAAACTTTATAACATGAGAATAATTCAGATGTTGGATTATTTCATAGCTAGCAGTTACATAAAGTAATACACAGAGAAAAAAAACTAACATGTACTGATATTTGGTATTAAATCTCTTATTGGGGAAATATTTTTTTCGTAATTTTCCTCGATACAAAACTACTGTTAATGAACTAAACAGTTTTGTCTGTCAAAGCTTCATTTTCAAAGTGAAAGCTGTTTATAAACTATCGAATAATGTTACACCAAAAAAACATTTCTATAATGCTTTTAACCATGGTTAAGAAATAGTTTGAACCATTTTCTGGGCACTGAAATGGCTGCAGATTTCTGAACAATGTCTGTGCCTTGAAGTGGGTATGGGTTTTATGGGCACAAACCAGATCTTTTATGTAAAATTATTCCCAAACATTTTGTTGTGAACATTTTATGTGTAACTTCTAAAAACCTACTTCCCACCTAAAACGTTATTAAAAACCTTTGTTTATAAAAGCCCATTTCCCGCAAAGCCAATTAAACTCTCTTTTGTTCCAAGAGAAACTCTTCCATTCACACTACCAAATATTTTCTTCCATAACAGAAAACATACTCTTACACGAGCCGTTTGATTTTAAAAGACAAATATATTGTTTTTTAATTTTGTTTAAAATTAATCTTGAAAATCTTATTTGTCCTCCTTGATATCTTTGTTTTTCGTTATTCCACAGACCAATCAATCCCAGGAGCTCCGTTAGCACGTAACAAACACACTTTCATGCTTTTGAATTATTTATAAACATTTTAGAGTGTCTATAAAAATCAAACAAAAAGAATTTTCAGTATTGAAATCGTCAACAAAAACTAATTACAAATAAACAACTGAAGCAAAGCAATAAATTGTGGTGCCTAGTTCCTCTATTGGCCTCTACGAGTACGACATTATGACTATACCACATTATTGTTACATAATTATATTCGAAGCCTTTGACGAGACTAACCAATCTGTTATGGACCTAAACAGTAGACTACACACAATATACCTCGAAGAATATTTTACATAAACCTTTATTTATATCTTTATATTTTCATTCTGAATAAATTTCTAAGTATATTTTCAACTGGCAGTAACAGCGTTCACTTTTCAATTAAAAGTTTTTAACAGAATTATTCGGCAACCAACTAGCACTATTTCACGGCATTTGGTTTGTATTCTAACGATATTGTCGCCCATTTATCGTTCTGCTTTAAGCAAAAGAGAATAACGGTGAGATTATTCAATTACTGCTATTGGCTCACACTCTCGTTATATATATATATATATATATATATATATATATATATATATATATATATATATATATATATATATATATATATATATATAAAGAACGAAAGTCAATATACAAATACAAGAATTATATTTGAATTTACAATTCGTGCCTAATTGCGATATATATATATATATATATATATATATATATATATATATATTGTTATCCTGACATATGTATATACATATTTATATTATTTGTAATTATAAAACAGAAAGAATCTAAAATAACGTTTTTTTTGTTAACTTCAGTAGAAATTCACTTGAAATAAATTTTTTATATTATTTGTTTTAGCAGATACTGTCGAAAAGAATGCCGATAAGGCAGTAAACCTCTAGGAACGTTGTTCCCACCACGAACCTTCAGCGTGTTCAAGTTTTCAACAATAATCCCGTATTTATGAAATAGACCACGTGCTCAAGCTTTAGATTGGAGTAGTTACAAACTTCACGGCGTTCATAACTTTTTTAAAGTAGCATATACATGTATAGACAAAGTATTTGAATTGAAAAAACATAATTACACATGGAAGATAACTTTAGATAAAAAATAAGATTAATTATCTACTAATTAGAAAATATGGTAATAAGATAATTAGTTGAAAATAAGCTTAAAAAGTATTTGGAGCAAAGGAAGATCGAACCTGATGCTTATATCCAGTCAAGTGTTAACCACTCAATCATAAGAGATTATTAAAACCCTTTCGGTGCTAATTTCCATTTTGTAGCACCACCTTATCGCTATTTATCGTCTTAGAGATTAGTTTTTCAAACAATTACCAGGTTTACTTTCATCTCCGGATGACCTCAAGATATTCGATGTAGATTTTTAGCAAAACTTCCTAGTACAGCCTTGTTCTTCATTTTATTCTTTCAATTTTAAACAGCCATCTTTCTTCTCCGACCAAAAGAGTCCAGTTATTTTTTTCTCGTTTCTTTCTAATGACCAGACCAATACATTGCATTTTAAATAATATTTGCATATTTTAAATGAATTAAAATAAGTAGAAGAGGAAGGTTATAAATTTTACTTGCTTTCCGCAGTATATACACAATTTGTCTCTTTTGCTTTGCATACTCTTGACATTCTTCTCTTTTAACGCTGATGTACTAAAAAATCAATAGAGACGTCATACCTAGCTTCTCAGACGTCCTGGCACGGATGCCCTCCACCTTCCCAATACCTTAATTCTACACTACGTCATCCGCCATAGTTACTCCCGAACTATTCTAGTGTTCTTTGTCCCATCGTGCCTAATTGCCGCGTTTCATTTACTCTAATGCAAAACTTCGTCGTTTGCTTGGAGAAACACACTATCATTCCACTACACTTTGAACAAAGGTCGTAACTATGGAAAGTTCATACGTGACGACATTTTAATATTGAATAACAAAAATAAATCATGTTCTAAACTACGAATGAATGCCATATGTAGGTACATGATATTATAATTTAAATAAGGTTTTTTTAATAGTAAAAAATACTGTAAATATTAGTATGTATTTTGTTATTTAGTCTCTTCAACAACTATAGAGAATTAATTAACTAATAAATAACCAAGCTCAATAACTACAATATAATTAATGTATTCATTATAACACTTAATGTACATTTCAGTTACATGTAAATATTTCTAAAAGTTCTTAGAAAATGGTAACTGCCTTTTAACAAATGCACATAAAGTTTTGTATTGAATAAATAAATTTTATTGTGATAATTAGGCTTTATTTTGAGTTTCTAGTTAATGGAGTTTTGTGTTAACGTTTCTAAACCCTAAACACAGACAAACAGTGTAAATGTGACATGTGTTTTCAATAAAAGCACGTATACGTGGACTACCACCACTTTGTAAGCATTACTACCAAAAGACCCAGCTGTTTAGCTGTTATCGGCAACATTTTCATTAAATTAATCTGAGGCGTTTAGTTATTCGTGATTAGAAAGTTTATCCAGTTTTACAAAGGTAATTAAGACCTTTGAATGCCTTGACTTTTATAAAATCCCTAAATCTTCAAGTAACCATGCCTTGATTTGGTTTAAGAACGTGTTTAATTTTTAACTTTAATATTACACCACTGTACGAGTATTTCAGAAAAGCTCTAAATGCAATAGAATTATCAGTATGATTTAGAATATATTAAACTTGAATGGCATTAACTTTACTCATCTTGCAAAACTGGTTTATTCCCTCTCCGCATAAAAAGCCAGTGTTTACAGATATTTTCAAGCAAACTCCTATTGATAAAGAATTGCATATTGAGGTTAGCTTGCTTGTCGGAATTTTCCTATACTGGTATATCAATGGAAATGAATGAATCGAAACAGAAATTGTATTTATTACTCATAGTACAAACACGCTTTCAAAGCAAATAGTTATTATCTGTCATATTGGTTCTATTCAAAACAAACAAACAAACTCCGGTTAAACATACGCTTCTCGCAAGCTACATATGCAAACAAGATTTGTTCACTCGCCTCTCTGGATAAATTATTTAAACGTTTTACAAAAATACCACGTATCCGGTGGGCACTGGCTATTGTTGGCTTCAATTGTATTTAATAGTGAACATTGTGTTTAGATTGAGTGTCCGTCCTACACAATGGCAACAGTCAACCGTCCAGACATCCAAGCCCACTCGTTGCCTCACTCGCACCGTCTACACCATTTTACAGGCTCGGCGTGCTGTTGAATTACGATTACAGTTGTAAATTTGTGCTTAGTTTTAGAGGAGACACGTGTTGTTAATTTCGCTGAGATCTTTGTCCCTCGTTAAGGCTCATGCAGCAGGACAATCCTTTTCACTAACGAAATATTAAGCTAATAATCACATATTTATTGTATATCAATAATATCCTTCTCCACATACTTTTATTGAAATGTTTCAACAATGTGTTTTAGCTTATAATATAATAACCACGGTCCTGTTAATCTTGATAAAAGTATAAGAATTTCTACCGTTATAAAATACAGTTATGCTAAGTTCAGATTGATTTTATTACAAAATGTTTGTGACACTATATGTGAGGTATCTTCTCATCAAAAAGAGAAAAGGTTTTTTTCTTCCTACAAAAGATATTTTTGGTTGTCTGTTACTCTTACCTAGATGATTATAGCAACAATTCATATATTGTATAAAACATCCAATAAAATTGTCTCAGCTATATTATTTTCGAAAAGACACTTTCATGCAAATAAAATATTACTTCGTTATAATAAATTAGTTTTATAATTCTATATAAAAATTGCGTTCATGAAACAAAACAAAATTTGATATCAGAAAGATAATGGGTTCATGGGAAATAGACATCATAATTGAATGTTATATCGTGCATGTGTTGCTTCCAATAGAAAATATAATTTCAAAAAAAAGAAAAAATATAGTAGTCAGACTGAACGACACAAATGAAAATTTGAATGAAAAATGTTACTAATATAATGTATTTAATAGATTCCGATTATTTGTTTTACACTCACATTTTTTATTTTAATAAATAATCTATAATTTGTATTGTGATTTAGTTTAAATATTTAATTAAAATGAAAAGCTAGGAAGCTAAAAAAACATTTTTACTTCAAAATATGGAATAGCTTTATTTAACAATTTATCACTTTATTTATTTTAAAGTTTACATTTAATTAAAAATATTGGACTCGATGATACGACTTACAACAATTTTCGAAATTATACGTCAGAATTATTTTAAAGAGACACATGATATGTCTGAATAGTCTATATTATATTTACATGATTTGTAAACGAAATGTTTAACATATTCATCTTATTTCTGTTAGGAATATTTCTATATATTTTAGAGTACATTTTCCCGCCTTTCCTAAATTTATATTTTCTTCTGTTGACGCGATTCGGAATGACTACATTTTCAAAACCTAAATCGTACTATTTAAGTTTTAAAAATAGTCATTCCGAAACGTGTCAAAAGAGGAAAATATTATTATGTTAGGAGAGGCAGAAAAAGTACTCAAATATATATTTGTAGACGATTTGAGGCTTTTTGTTAAATATTTATTAAAGTACAAACATTTTATTAACAAGAATATTTATAAAGTATTGTGATTAAAGTTTCTCATGTATGAACACTTTCATAAACAAGAATATATATTTTTTTTATTTTTCTTAATACATTTTTACTAAGCTAAATAAGAGAAGCATTTCTTTGAATTACAGCATCAGCATTCTCAAACTTACAAGTAACTTAAGAGTTCCAGGAGTACATTCTGACTGTTCATATAATTGCACTATGTTCAAAGGATTAGTCAATGGTTATCTTATCTGCTTGATTATACAACTGCTAAAACTTTCTATTTTTTACATTTTTTTAAAAATTTTCAAGATATCATCAAATAGGCTAAAAATGGTGTTATGTTTTGATTTTATTTGTATTTTTCTTCAATAAGTATGTTTTTGTTTTTATTTTTATATACTATATTTCTTAATTTTCATTATACAGGAAAATCAATTTGAAAATTATTCAAGCATAACCTCTTCATGAAAAATAAATAAATACTGATTAGTGTTGTCCAATTCCATTATGATCTTCATATTTGACTTTGCGAAATTTTCGTTACAATCCACCCACCTTTGGAAATATAAATGCAAAGTAAATGCTTTTCCTCAAACCGTAGAAGTATCAGACCTTTCAAAAATGTATAACAGTTCAATGGCGTTCGTTACTTATTCATTGGATTTATTTAATCATAAAAAGGCTAAGCCCTTATGGTGATAGGTTATTTTACAGCAACCGTGTATGTTCTCAATGGATCTGAATACAAGAAACATCCAGTGCTTCACCAATCTGTTGGTGTAAAGATTTGGCCAAGGTCAAATAGTAGAACAATATACGCTTGTTGAATAGAAAAAACATCGCGTATGGAAGTTACCTGGTCGTCCTTGACTCCGAGTGAGGCTTACAGTGGGATAAACTAACATGGCCGCCGGCGTTCTGTTCCACTAATAGGTTACACCATGGAACAGTTTATTGGAAAGTAGAGACCAAAGAATGCGGATTTAGCAATGAATAAGAAATAGTGTTGAGGAATGTAGTTTGAATATACCGGAAGTTTTGGACCGTTCTTTTTGTGAAAACAGATGACTCGAAACTTTCTTCTTCCTATTTTAAGAGAGCTTTATTTTCACTGAACGTGAATGTAATGTGAAAAACACAGTCTCTTGTTCTGCATTGTCATTGGCTGGCAAATGTTTTATGTATGAAGAGAAATGTTAGTAGACTTCATAACGGGCGATGTAGGCTATTAAAATACATGCATAATCTTACACAATGCAGTCACAATTGTAGCATATGTTGTTACAACCATATGTTTGTATGGTTGTATCCCGTGATACGGGATTTTGCAACAGGTATCGTAAACAAATATTCCTGATTCAGAGCAACATGTAAGGCCTAGTGAAATGTAAGAAAATATTGGTGATAGAAATGTTTATTACCATCTGTGCAGCAATCTACCATCTAAGAGTTTCATTTCATAACAAAATCTAACCTTTAAAATGCCTACTTACAACTTCTCATTCTGGGCAACAATCTACCATTAAGGAATTTCACTTCATAACAAAATATAACCTTTAAAATGCCTACTTACCACTTCTCATTCTGGGTAACAATCTACCATTAAGGAGTTTCATTTCATAACAAAATATAATCTTTAAAATGCGTACTTACAACTTCTCATTCTGGGCAACAATCTACCATTAAAGAGTTTCATTTCATAACAAAATCTAACCTTTAAAATGTTTACTTACAGCTTCCCTTTCTGCTGGAAATCATCTTACCTGGAACAAATATTTAAGGTAATTAAAAGCTTTGTTTGTCAATTAAGAGCCTCTCCATTAGATAAAACTAGTATTTGGTAGGGGAAACTGTTGTACCTTGGAACACAATTACGACTTTATCATTGATTTCACTGCTGGTGAGCTTAAGAGTAAAGTAAATTTTTTGTAGTAATCAGTGTTCTGTAATATGTTTACGGTTATTTATATACAGTGTTTGCCTAAAAACGTTGCTAGACAGCTTACATATGTTCCACGGTACAATATGTTCGTGTACCATGAAACAGAAACTTGTTGTACCTTGAAACACCATAAGTAGCGCTAGACAAAGTCACTATTTGAACATACAAATTAGTTTAGTTTATATTTTTATGGGTATATCTTTTATAAACTTTATAAATAACCTTTATGGATATGTTAACATATTTAAGCCCCATAACATAATATAATAAAAATATAAATGGTATAAAATGTTGTTGAAAACCTTCAGAAATATTTATCTTGTGTAAATATTTGTATCCTTGTAATAAAAAAGAGGTAACTGAGGAATTATTAGAGGTTATTTTACTCCCGTCCCACTTGTCAAGATATTTTTGTATTATTCGCAATACCATACAGATTTACATTTCAGTCCTTTGTTTGTCAGCACATACTTCATTTTAACTACATTTTCAATGGAACATGTTCCTACGTACATGAGGACACCATCTTAAAGAAATATTGTCTACGTATCTACAGGTTACACGCTATTTAGGAATTTTACACAATATTTCCCTAATCGCACATCTACGCCTCATTTCTAATAATAGGTAACATAACTGATATAGATTACAGCAGAGACCAGAAACTGACCAGTGTTCCAAGGTACAACAGTTTCACTACTTAGTACAGTAGATTATTCTTGACACTTGGTGCACATACACCACAAACAAAACATCATACATCTACGCCTAATTTCTAATAATAGGTACCATAACTGATATAGATTACAGCAGAGACCAGAAACTGACTAGTGTTCCAAGGTACAACAGTCTCCCTACCTAGTACAGTAAATTATTCTTCACACTTGGTGCACACAAAACGCCAACATCATACACCACAAACAAAACATCATACATCTACGCCTAATTTCTAATAATAGGTACCATAACTGATATAGATTACAGCAGAGACCAGAAACTGACTAGTGTTCCAAGGTACAACTTAATACAGTAAATTATTCTTCACTTAGTTTAGGACCAATTAAATGTAAACATAAATACTTTTACAGTTAAAACATTTTTCCTAATTAAAAGATATTTCATGAAAGATGCATAAAAGAGTAAAAGAATTACAATTAACGATATCTTGTTCAACTACTTTCAATGGGGTCGCTTGCGGTGAAAAAGTGGAAAACATCCGAACGATAAGTACAAGTTCCGGATACAGGCACGTTCCAAACGATTCAATAAATTTGTATTCGCCCTCACGTAGAGGAAACGTCAGCTGAAGTGGGGAGGAAGTGTCAAACAGGTGGCAGAGGTCCCTGAAATAAGCGTGGATACATTTGAGTGGCCAATCCATTATATAAAATAATAAAATGAAATAATTAAACAATTTTGACAGTCACACGATGTGTATATTGTGTTTTTCCCACCAAGCACAGTACCACCGTTGTTCCTCAGTATGTCCATAGAGGCAGAATCCAGCACTTACCAATGATGTCCGAAGAACATGCTACTAACCACCACTCCCTAATTACCACTCAAGGTTTCATTGGGATTATTTAGCGAGGACACAGTTTATTTAGCAGTATGGAATAGATAATCCTAGTAGTAGGTTTTAAACCGCTTTGCACTAATAACAATTCTATTGACATCGCATGTTGTATCGTCAATTTCTTATTAAATATATTACTTTTACACCACCAAATAATAAAACAGTTTCAAGCAATGTTTAGCACAACAGTCCTACTAATAATGTTTAGGCCGAATATAAACTGGTGGTTAAAATCTATAAAAGCATATTCCTAACAACTTTTCCGAAGTAATTTAGTACTTTCCTGATGTATTTCTTTCACTATCCCAATTTTTCAACAAAGTATATATTTGTATTGGTTATAGAGTAAATCTATCTGTAATAGAAAGAAAATTATCTCTGAGACGAAATATTTTTAGTTCGTGTAGTAGCGCAAGACACCTGTATAAGCTAAGTACTGGCTACTAAACTGCGAACGGAATCTAGATCACTAAACACAAGCCGTATCCATGGTTGTGGTTAACCTGACTTCATCTACCGTTTTAACTCCTAATTAAGAAATAAAAAGTAATGTTTTATCACGTGATAAAAAGTTAATTAATTCTACCAATTAAATTAGAAACATATCCTTCTTTTTCGGTTATCAGTTCTTGTGCTTTTATTAAGTCAGCAGTGACCAGGACTCCATAAAAGCATCCGGAGTACCCTGTTTAAAGTCTTGTACCGAGTACATCGCCAATTAAACAAATTTTTAGTAGTTTCAATTTATAATGTCTTAATTGAAAGGATTTTCTTGAAACAGACAAATACTTTAGTCCAGTGGTCCCCAAGTGTGCGCCGCTGTTACATGGGGCGCCACGGGTCATTGGGCACCGCAGTGAGTATTAGAATTAAACGTTTGAATTGAAAACATCGTGAAATGAATCAAGTAATCAAAACCGTAAAATTGTTAAACTAGTTGTTTAAGAGTAAGGTGTTGCTATTCTATGTAATAGTGTTCTGTTTTTATATTTTACTCAGTGTATGGATTTGTCTAAAACAAGATCATATTCTTTTACTTGCTCATGTTCACTATCTAGGCCTTAACTATATGTTTATTGGATATTTTTACAGTTTAAAAATATTTTCTAAACTATATACTGGTATGTCCAAACTACGTACAGCAGCAAGAAAATGTGATAATAATTTTCTAAAATATATACTGGTATGTCCTTGTACTATACTAAGTACAGTAGCAAGAAAAAGTGATACAAATTGTCTTAAATATTTACTACCAACATAATAATAGCCAATTTTCTGTAAGGGCACCGCGTGAAAATATTTTACCTCAGGGAGCTATGGGTTAAGAGCGATAAGGAAACACTGCTTTACTTAATCCTTTTTTTCTTGAATCTTATGGACGTCTCGACCATTAATTTTAATAATATTAATAGTAAATCTGGAAGGTCTGAAATCGAAATGAAAAGGGAATAATTAGATTTCACAGTAGTTGGAATCGTAAATAGTACGTCACTGGAAATTATAAACCATGCGAGCCAATAACAAAGACTCAACTCCCACTAAATAGATAAAAAATAAACATCTGTATCCACATTATATATATATATATATATATATATATATATATATATATATATATATATATATATGTGGTTAAAAAACACTTTCATAAACATAAATTTGTATTTTATTTTTCTTTACACAATGAAGCTTTTCTCTGATTGGTAGTATCAGCATTATCAGTTACAATTATAATATTGGTAGTACGATTATATGAACAGGCCAGATGTAGTCATAGAACTATAAGGTTCTTAGCAAGTTTTGATAATGATGATACTACCAATCAGCGAAAAGCTTTAATGTATACAGAAAAATAAAGTATATCACGAGTTTTATTTTATATCTGACTCATGAATATTAAAAATTACCTTTAGAATGTGGAAAGAACCAAGTAGAATTACAAAAGATAATTGCTCGTGGTAACTGAATTAAAAAATGTGATGAAGACAGAATTTGATAATCGTAATTTTCAAAATAATTTCGTTTCACGATTAATTACACGAATAATTTTTAACCAATTTGAGAGTAAAACTTGGAACACTTATTTTAGGACTACAATAATACTATTACTCACCCATCTCGAGACACCATATCCGTCGCCTATTTGGCGACCTGCAGCCTCCCCTCATACAAATCCAGGACCAGATCAACCCCTCCTCCGCAAAGTTTTCGGCCCCATTTCATTAACGCGTTTCTATTAACATTGTCAAAATCCAATTACCCCTCTGAGCTTCGTTATTGTTTACACGCCATTAAAAACAGCTTGCCTAGTTAAATCCAATATATAAAGTCGTTTAATTACTCCACACTCCATAAAATAACTAAATTTTGATCACACTCTGCTTTGTTATCGAGGCCTTTAAAATATAACTAGACTTTAATTAAATTTTAAATTCGGAAACAATTTATTTTTGAGTTCGCAGTTGAATTTTAAAAATCTGGAACAATAATTTCTACCGCAACTCAATTATATTTATATAGAAAAAAATTCAATTTTACCCGAAAACCCAAGCGCTCTCATAAACTCTGCGTTATACCGTAGCGAAATTCTCCAATTAAATTTAACAGAAACAGCAAACGTTTCATGAAGTCTTCCTAAAAAAAAGAAAAAAACACGCGCACACTCACACACACACACACACACACACACATATATATATATATATATATCATGAAAATTACACACGCGCTCGCGCGCGCGCAGACACACACACACACACACACAAAGACACCACATCTAATGAAGTTAATTGTTCTCATACACACAGTATATTAGTCTTGCATTGTATTAGACATCCTGAAGAGGTTTAAATAAATAAGGAAGGCCCACAAAATAAGAGCATTCGGTGAATAGAGATACGCTGTAATAACCACGAACTATTCAAGGTTCCCACCACACTATATGTTTGCATGTTCCAAATAAAGCTTGTTAATAGTTTGCGATTCAACGTCTTTCAGTGCAAAGGGATTTGTAAAAGCGTTTTTAAAATCTCAAAAGAACTTCTCACATTATCTCATTAGACGTTAAGTATTGGACTGATCTTTCGAACTAGGACGACATAATTAATATTCCCCGCGGACTTTTCCTTTCGTTAACATAACAATTTATACTTATAATAACTGGACAACAAACTCTTCCTCTGGCGTAAGGTTATTACCTTACTATCATATACTTATGCGTCTTTAATATGCTATTGTACTATTTAAGAAGACAACCACATATCATCTATACATTTCCATCCCTTTAAGACGTTCGTACCAAATTCTTCCAAGTGTCCTTTCACCTACTATAAAATGCTGTTGGGCCATAAAGGCGACCTTTCCTCAAAGCTTAACACTTTCCCTCTGTTAATCTCTCATCATCAGACACCCACTTTAGCATTAGTGATTTTTTTGCCGAGTAATTCAGTGCATTAGAAACGCAGTGCTGAGTAACTCAGTGCATCGGGATTAAAAGGTGAACAATTCAACAACGTCTTTGTGTCAATTCCCACTGCCTTCTGAATGATACCAAAGAAGGGAAATTTTCATTACAAACCACTTCGATAACTTTAAAACCTAATTAACAGCTCACTTTTGTCGCAGATCTTTAATTTTGTCTATAGATTCAATTATCAAAAACATAACATATTTACCACTTTTACACTTATAAACTCCACTATTTCCCCATTTTCTTTTTATGATTATACTGACTTTGTGTTTCAAACTATAAAACCCTAATGTGCCATATGTTAGTCACAGTTTGTACTTTATACTCCCAAATATATTGGGCTATTTTGATTATAATATAAAGTTTAGTATATTAAAACCATAAAAGTAAAGATGTTTTTAAATCAAGGTGTGACAAAACAAAATAGTTAAGGCGGGAAGTTGGGAAATTTAACAACAAACATCAGACAGATCCTGCATATTTTGACTCTATACTTCAAAGGGAAACCGCATAAGGATAATCAGAACAGTTAAACGTGATCGGTTCTCAACTCTTTCGTAACTCTCCAATATAAAAACAATTAGTCTGTATTTCATCGTCTGAAAACGGGCTTCTAAAACTGCGAACTCCACAAAGGAGGAAATGTTTGCTTAATTGTCCAAATGTATTAGTGACCTGCCGATGAACGGGGTGGAATCGCAACAGGTGGATTACATATCACAGTGGGGTGAGTTTCGCCCTCTTCAAGTTGAAATTTACTTCGACATTCGACAAAAACATTACCACGATATCGTAATGAAAGCCCGCTTAATACCAATTTGTGTCGATAACATCTGCGCCCGGGTTTTTGTTTCTATAAACCGTCCCGTTTCTAAACTTTTGCCTTTTCCAGGGATTTAATTAAAACGCGCAATCCTGTTTTCATATTCCCCTTATTTTACAGGAGGCTTTTTATATTCTGGATTATTTAATTAAAACCGGACACTGTTGGTGAAATTAATATAAAGTCTGTGTGTGTTCATTTTTGGCCGGGCGCTGAGAGGCGTTGACCCTTTTCAGTAGCCAAAAGAGCGCGCAATTGTTTTCAGGCACCGCACCGGCTTCCAGAAACAATACTAAGTTACTCTAACAATCGTAAAGTAGGCGCGGTTATTATCATATCGGCCTGAATAATTCTACTCAATAGTGCCGCCTATAGCCTTAGTACAGTGGTTTTCTCAGCTATTCTTTATCGGATGCAAATTTAGTTTTGATTACCTACTTATAAATCATAAATGACATTTCTTTAAATATCCTAAATTAAAACAACCATCCTTTATTTGCAAGTAATTTATAAGTCATACGAGAACAAAAAAGTATAATACACACTGTAATGCTAGCTGAGAATTCCTTTTTTTAATTAAATGAGGGTTTAATTAAAAATATTAATCCCATATATGCAGCAAAGTATAAAACATTATATGCACGATAATTATTTGTAGTAGAAAGAATGCAATGTTTAACTTATAGGTTAACATCTAATTAATTTAATTCGTATTTATTATTCTAAAACATATTATTTTATTAAATTTAAACCACTTAAATCCAACGGAAGGTAGACTGAAACTATGACGAAATATGATCTTTATTACTCTCTCCAGTTGTTTCTGCATATTTTTTTTTTAAAGTTACGAAAAAATGTTTGATTTTATACTGACCCAATACATTTTAACTTTACTATACCTTATAACTAATGTAAAATAATTTACTTCCAATGACCCCGGAAGAGAATAGGCCCGCCTCAGTAATGCAACTCTACCCTGTAAACCTTTCTTATATTCCAGACCTTGGAGTTGTTAATCTCAATAGTTTTCAGCTCCGAGATAATAACAACTCTCACTGTTCGCCTTAAGACAAAAACAAAGTGAATTCATTTTATCAAATTATTGCTTGCGATAAAGGCGCTATTAAGCACTTAGCTTATAACCGTCCACACTTGTGCTACTTGGTTCGTCTTAGCCATTACTCAACCCTTCCTGATAAAACGTAAACACTTCAACATAAACCTCCACATCCCTCACACGGAATGGGGGGAAACAACTATCCTCAACTAACCTCATTTCCTAGAGGTCGACTTAAACTGCATAACTAGTGTCTGACTGGAATGAAGCGTACACTCCGTTTAAAAGATTGAAATCTTTTGGTTTAACATTTTAAATAAACGCTGCTGATCTAACTCTATAAAACGCGTAAAATGAAAGTTCTTATGAGCATTTGTGACGCAATAAATCCAGAAGGCTGAGTATCAATATTTATTAAACGCGATTTCGATGAAATAAAACTGTAGATTAAGGAAACAATAAAAGCAGAGATATAAATCATACACGAGGACAGCGAGAGCATTCATGACGGCCCTAGATTTATCTCAACTTCGACGGTCCTATAAATTCTAAAACGGGTCACATAAATCAAAACACCCACTTCCGGGTCCGGCTTTGTCCGCAAAGGCCACATAAAAGCTCTTCATTCAATTTTTTAAAAAAATTTCAGTGTTATATTTTTCTTTCGGTGGCTTATAACAGTGCTGTTACCATTGTGAAAATTAAAAAAAGCTTTTGTAAAAAGCAGATAAAAGGCGAGGATAGTTGTGTTTACGTTGGTTAAATGTGGCACGAAAACTAAGTACAGCGAAGTATGCGTACTTGAGGAAACTATATCAATTGACAAAGGTAAGTCGTAAATTTGGCAGGCGAAAAAAGGGTACAAACCAGACTGCAATTAACAATCCAGGTCATCTACCCTTAATCTATTTGCTAATACATTTTAGATTTTCCCAGTCAAAATGGGTCAAAAAAGGGTTTCCATTTTGTCAGTTGTCATTTTTCCTTCAAATATCGTAGGAATAATTTCGATTTAATCGAAGGAGCTTTAACAAAAGAGGCTCAACTACGTACGACTCCTATGCACGTGAGATTAAAGTTACGCTTAGAAAAAAAGAGAAGAAAAACACAGTTTATTAAATAGGACGAAAGAATTTTTTAAAAAAACTACAAAAATAACTAGAAACTGGAAACTAATGTCGACGCAAAAATTATGGACCCCTGAGTTTCAGCTTTAACTACAAGCGAACCATTCGTGCTAGAATATAACTATTCACACTGTGTAAGAAACATTTCCCATGTTAGATATGCTAAATGTGTTGGACATGCTAAAAAAAGTAGAAGACTACTGGGGAAAATAGCGTCTTTGTGACGAGATTCCGCTTGTCGAATCAAGCATCATAAGATTAGAAGACTTAGATTCAGAAAGTGATGATGATAACAAAGAGGTAGAAGATGACTTCTCTGATTATGAGGATTATTAGAATTGTAAATATATATTGAATTATGTATATAAACAAAATATAAAAAATATTTAAAAAAAACATTTGTAAATCTGCCATTAGAGGTCTAAAGCCTTCATTAAAAAGCTGATGGGGAAATGTTTCTTCCACTCAAATCTGACTTTAAACAGAGTCGGTTTGAGCGTTCCTTCTCATGGGTTCACGGACGGACTTGTAGGCACCAGACTGTACTCTACTTTCATCTCGGACGGCATAAATTAAAAAAAATTATTTAAAAACATAAAACACAATAAAATTTCCGAGTCTACAAGTTGGTTTAATGCACGCCAAAATAACAGCGCAAGATATCTCTATCATTTTGCAAGTCCAAAGCCTGGAAAAGTGTGACGGAAATTAGATTAAATTGGTATAGTTTCCAAACATTTGCATCCCCGAAAAACTAAGTGATACCTATGTTTAACTGAGAGGTTATCTCATTTAAGTAGCTCAATATTTTAAAAGATCCGTGTATGCCTGAAAGTTGTGCGCATTTTTAGCCTGTCACAATGTTCTGACGGCATAGCTTACCCTTGTCATCTGTCAAAACCTGATTCCGTACGCATCTTTCGCAAGATCTGAGAGGTTATCTCATTTATGTAGCTCAATATTTTAAAAGATCCGTGTATGCCTGAAAGTTGTGCGCATTTTTAGCCTGTCACAATGTTCTGACGGCATAGCTTACCCTTGTCATCTGTCAAAACCTGATTCCGTACGCATCTTTCGCAAGATTCCTGGTGTACGCATCTTTCGTGTATTCAGTTTAGTGTCGATTTAAGCAATAATTTGTTATAATGCAATAAATGAGAATGGCCAAGAATAATGTTATATGAAAGCCTAAAATTACTATGAGATTAAAACACTTGTATTCCCGTGACACGTTTGATGGGAGTTTCATTATCTTTGCTTTATAAGTAATATACTCATTCTGTCGACTCAAGTTTTATGCAACACTGAATACTTTTGCTCAGGAAGTAACGAGTTGATCATTGTTAGAACGGACGGCTGTACTACAATTTCTCCTAATTCTCAACATTTACCAACATTTAAGTCTAACACATGTGATCCATTACATTTGTGCGCGGCCTCTACTGTTGTTTTACTGGCGTTTTCCCCAAGATCATTGCTCCTATAGAACTGGAACCGGAGTTCATTTAACATTACCTGAAATATCAGGAATATAGAGGTAGGTATTTTTTTCCGAGATACGACCTCATGGAGTTCCGTTAATATTATCTGAAATATCAGGAATATAGAGGTAAATATTTCTTTCCGAGATACGACCTCATTGAGTTCCGTTAATATTATCTGAAATATTAAGAATATAGAGGTAAATATTTCTTTCCGAGATACGACCTCATGGAGTTCCTTTAATATTACCTGAAGTATCAAAAATATAGAGGTAAATATTTCTTTCCGAGATACGACCTCATGGAGTTCCGTTAATATTATCTGAAATATTAGGAATATAGAGGTAAATATTTCTTTCCGAGATACGACCTAATGGAGTTCCGTTAATATTACCTGAAATATTAGGAATATAGAAATAAATATTTCTTTTCGAGATACGACCTAATGGAGTTCCGTTAATATTATCTGAAATATCAGGAATATAGAGGTAGGTATTTTTTTCCGAGATACGACCTCATGGAGTTCCGTTAATATTATCTGAAATATCAGGAATATAGAGGTAGGTATTTCTTTCCGAGATACGACCTAATGGAGTTCCGTTAATATTATCTGAAATATTAAGAATATAGAGGTAAATATTTCTTTCCGAGATACGACCTCATGGAGTTCCTTTAATATTACCTGAAGTATCAAAAATATAGAGGTAAATATTTCTTTCCGAGATACGACCTCATGGAGTTCCGTTAATATTATCTGAAATATTAGGAATATAGAGGTAAATATTTCTTTCCGAGATACGACCTAATGGAGTTCCGTTAATATTACCTGAAATATTAGGAATATAGAAATAAATATTTCTTTTCGAGATACGACCTAATGGAGTTCCGTTAATATTATCTGAAATATCAGGAATATAGAGGTAAATATTTCTTTCCGAGATACGACCTAATGGAGTTCCGTTAATATTATCTGAAATATTAGGAATATAGAAATAAATATTTCTTTTCGAGATACGACCTAATGGAGTTCCGTTAATATTATCTGAAATATCAGGAATATAGAGGTAGGTATTTTTTTCCGAGATACGACCTCATGGAGTTCCGTTAATATTATCTGAAATATCAGGAATATAGAGGTAGGTATTTCTTTCCGAGATACGACCTAATGGAGTTCCGTTAATATTATCTGAAATATTAAGAATATAGAGGTAAATATTTCTTTCCGAGATACGACCTCATGGAGTTCCTTTAATATTACCTGAAGTATCAAAAATATAGAGGTAAATATTTCTTTCCGAGATACGACCTCATGGAGTTCCGTTAATATTATCTGAAATATTAGGAATATAGAGGTAAATATTTCTTTCCGAGATACGACCTCATGGAGTTCCGTTAATATTATCTGAAATATCAGGAATATAGAGGTAAATATTTCTTTCCGAGATACGACCTCATTGAGTTCCGTTAATATTATCTGAAATATTAGGAATATAGAGGTAAATATTGCTTTCCGAGATACGACCTCATGGAGTTCCTTTAATATTACCTGAAGTATCAAAAATATAGAGGTAAATATTTCTTTCCGAGATACGACCTCATGGAGTTCCGTTAATATTATCTGAAATATTAGGAATATAGAGGTAAATATTTCTTTCCGAGATACGACCTAATGGAGTTCCGTTAATATTACCTGAAATATTAGGAATATAGAAATAAATATTTCTTTTCGAGATACGACCTAATGGAGTTCCGTTAATATTATCTGAAATATCAGGAATATAGAGGTAGGTATTTTTTTCCGAGATACGACCTCATGGAGTTCCGTTAATATTATCTGAAATATCAGGAATATAGAGGTAAATATTTCTTTCCGAGATACGACCTAATGGAGTTCCGTTAATATTATCTGAAATATTAGGAATATAGAGGTAAATATTTCTTTCCGAGATACGACCTAATGGAGTCCCGTTAATATTATCTGAAATATTAAGAATATAGAGGTAAATATTTCTTTCCGAGATACGACCTAATGGAGTTCCGTTAATATTATCTGAAATATTAGGAATATAGAGGTAAATATTTCTTTCCGAGATACGACCTAATGGAGTTCCGTTAATATTACCTGAAATATCCAGAATATAGAGGTAAATATTTTTTTCGAGAGATCCATTAGTTTTAATACCCTTTTTAGGAAATGCAAAGAAAGTTAGGAGAAATAGAATACCAAAACGATGACATTCGAAAGCCGTCTAGAGATCAGAACAAACATATGCATGGCAACTCTTCAAATGGGGAACGAGATAGAATTCAAACATTTTCAACTCGGTCACAGCTTCTCTTACTACTAAGGTTTTATATTACAGCGAAGAAATATACAAAATCCTGAAATTATTAATATACTCATCTTCATTTCTGCTAGGAATATATCTATGTTTGAGTACAGTTTCAATATTCTCATCTGTACACGCATTTCGGAGTAACTCCATTTTCGAAACTTCAATCGGAATGTCAATACTTGCGAGTGTCTTACTACTGTCGAACATATCAAAGAATCTCTTATTTAGATAATTATTACAGTCACTAATCAACATATTTATACGGAAAGCAAAGGTGAAACCTCGCTAATCATCAAGGCTAAAGTTAAGAGCAGGTATTAACAGCTTGAAGCGATTTCAAGATTTGTTTTATTTTTAATAAATAAAACCATTTAACCACAAATGAAACTCTCTATTTAAACCCTTGTTCACATTTAAATTGTAAAGCAATAATCTTCACAGGAAATGATTTATAAAAAACACTCCTCCTGAGTATGGTTTGTGTTTAAGAGGATTTACTTATTTAAATTAAAAATATTTGTACTTTTAAAATGTTATTTGTATCTACGAAACTGACCACGAATAACTTTCTTCGAATTGTCTACTTGAAAGTATGACAACAATATTGAAAAAACAAAGAGTAATATTGAACAAAATAATTTATTCTAAAACATGTAAAACATATAGGCCTATATGGTCTATATATAAGGTTTTATATATAAGAATATAAAACGTTATTTCTAGTCCTTGTTTCACACTTTACTCTCGTGTCCTCAAGAAGCGTAACGTTAAGTGACAGAATGGTTACAAGATAGATACACACACTCTTTGGCGAAGATATTAAATTAATATTTTCCTTCAACCAAATACGGCGCTAGAGCGTTCAGTGTTCGACACAACTCGCTTCTCGTACTCTAAGGGTTACAAAGGTAAATACTAAAAACATTAAACTCAAACTCTCGCTAATCACGAGTTTACTAACCAGACTGGTTTCGGCGAACATGTCGCCATCGTCAGTGTAAGCCCATTTACTAAGTATTAAGCTTAGATTAGTAAATTTGCGTGTATTTACCAATGTATATTGGTCTCAATAGTTAAAATCTGATGTGCAATATATAATATTTAGTTGTCGATCATTAACCTGAATAAAATCTTTCCAAAAAGCCCTTCATAAAGATAGATGATTATAAATAACGGATTGCATTGTAAAACTGTTGACCACTAATTAATTGTTAGTTAAACCGGCTCACAATGCAATTTCAAAGTTACACATTTTCGCTTTACGTTAGCAAAGTTTAATTCTTCAGTGTTTTACCTGAACACGGCACACGTCGTCTGGCTAAATAACCGCCTATATGGTAAAAATAGCAAATCACCCTATTTGTAATAAAAAAGTGGTGAAATAATTATGATTCATGATAGATGTAATACAGATATATTTTTCATATGAAGCATCGTTCAAACATGTATCGATTGTAGAAAGGAACAGAAAGATTTTTTTAATGTAAACTAGTAGTTTCCCATGTTGTGAAGTGTATAAAGTAGATACAAATTGGAAGCTTGTGCAAATTTAGTGTGAGCCTACATTTATTGTCTCTAATATGGGAAATGTTTATTATGCAGATAAAGTAAAAAACTAAAATTTTTAAATTTATTACAAACAATATTGGCTGGCGTGTGAGTGAAGGTTATACAGGCTTCAACCACAATTATAAAAATATTAATATCAGGTTACAAACACACAAAAAATATTATATTTAAAAAAAATTAAGTTTCAATTGTGTAGCATTACTGAAGATGATGACATAATGTCATTGAAACGCGTCATATATTAAAGTTTTTATAATTGTAAGTAGTAGCCTATTTATTCTTTTGTGTTTTAAATATATTATTATAAAGATATTTTAAAAGTCTGGTGAAAGATATATGTAATCTACAATAAAACCTTAAAAGAGAAGCATTTTATTTAAACTACAGTTCTTTTAAAAGTACTATGTGGTTAAATTCTTTATCGTAAAAAGACCAGTAAATGAGATTAAAAGCAAATGCTACTTTACACATGCAACAAACAACTTTAAAATGTAAATGAAAGAAATGCCAGTATAATACGTACTGCATAGATAACGATCTGCTGTACGACGCGACGACTGAAAGCAAATGTAAATACACAGATACACAACAAACCTCTTTAAATCTGATTTACCTTTGCATCAGTAGAACTTTAACCGCGTAGTAATGTGTATTTAGCTAATTTGTTTTGAATTTATAAAATTATAAGCACTTTACCCAGGCGAAGTATCAGAGAATAATAAATTAAACAAATATAATACAAATAATATATCGTATTGTAAATGAATATGAGTTTCAAATTGTGAAATAAATTCAATTCTGTCGCCTAAGATCTAAAGAATTTTAAATTGTATGCATATTTATTAGTAAAATTATAATGCTCTGTTTAATTATTTGGAATAAATATTAAATTTCAACGATCAATAACAGTTAAAATTTATATATTTTGCAAAACAGAAAATAAAATTTTAAACAATTTCCCCCGTTTATGGTGAATATAACTGTATGTTGTAGAAATTACTCAGAAAAACTAGCATCTCACAACCTCGGAATTCAACATATAATTCTAAAAAATTACTTTACAACATCCACATATATCTTTAAATAACCTCTTTATAATACAGAACTCAATGTTATGCTATTATGCTACATTACAAGAGAGACACAGTATATCCAAATAAGCCTTATTTTAGTTCTAAAAAACAAAATAAAAGTTCCTTGCGTAAGCTAACCGGTTGATGTGTGAAGTAGCCACCATTTTAGTGTATTTCAATCAGTTCTCCACAAAAGCAAACGGTCATCTACTACTTTACACAACAACTACTAAGCTCTCAAAAAAGTCCATTTTAAATAAATAATTTTATCTACTCTGTCGTATAAGGAAGTATTGATTTATAAAGTTTGGATTTGTTACAAAGTAAGGATAGAAATGTATTTCTCCAAAATAATTTTTTATTTTAGGGTACGTTAAATTATTTTATTTGTGTTGGGACATTTTATGTCTCCCGTTTTTTTTTTTTTTGAGACGTGATGATACCTCTCTCACTATCTTTTCTTTCTCTGTATGTCTCTCTCTCTCTCTCTCTCTCTCTATATATATATATATATATATATATATATATATATATATATATATGCATATAAAATACGTTTTCTTGTTTAATAATTTGAAACAACATAGGTTACAATAAAAATATTGAAAAGAACCCCAATACCACAAAAAGAGGGTCTTGTTACAAAACACAATCTAGCACACAAGAAGTTACAAACTAGAATGATCAGAACTTCTTGTAACTTCTTGTGTGCTAGATTGTGTTTTGTAACAAGACCCTCTGATGATGATGACATGGTCATCGAAATGTACATAAGGGTTTAATCTTAAGTAACTTGTCTTATTTGTTATTTTTGATTATTTTTGTGTTATTGGGGTTCTTTTCAATATTTTTATTGTAATATATTGTACCACTGTGCTCTTGATATTGTGTACAACATAGGTTATTCAAATACAAGAATATTTATTAATTTATATCCAAAGCTTTCCGTTGGTAAACAGTACCAACATCATCTTTGGATATAAATTAATAAATATTCTTGTATTTGAATAACCTATGTTGTTTTAAAATATATATATATATATATATATATATATATATATATATATATATATATATGTATATATATATATTTATATATATATATATGTATATATATATATATATGTCTTTCTCTCTCTGTATATATAAATGTATAAAAATATTCCAATTACAAGAATTGTTTTAATTAATTTATTAATTTTTCAATGTTTTTCGCCATATACACACACACACACCAACCTTATATAATTACTTTAAAAAAAAGTGTAAAATGAGGTAAAATGTGATTTAATAAAATTCTTTCCTATTGTTAAACCATATTTAAAGTGGCTTCATTTTTATTTTACATTTCATTCCCCAGAATGTGTAAATTGAAAAGCTCGCATATCCCTCTCTAAAATAAGTAAGTTAATGTATTACAGCAGGTTATTTATGTGAATTAACTAAGAGGCAGAACACCGTCGCTGGCTTCGCTGCTGCTTTAGAGGATTAAATATTTTTGTGTTTTTCATCCTGTTGCATCGGCGACTCGTGCTGTCTAGTTTGCAATGCAAATAATATTGCCCCGACTCCATAAAACTTTATCATTATACCCTTGCGATTACCGGGTGTTTGCAGTGGAAATAATGAAAGTATGATTTATTGAATAAAGGGATAACCTTTCGTAGCTGCTAACTTTTCGCTTTTGCTTTTATTCACAACGAATTCACAAAGTATATTCTAACAAAAGAAGTGTCGACAGTTTAACTTTAACCCCCTGTTATTGTTAATGTAATTACAGTCTTTTGGAAATACAAAGATGATAATAAAATTACTAATCGTTTACAATTATTAGTTTAAATTTTGTTAAAGTATGAACGAATTATATATCTAATTCGTGTGTGTGTGTGTGTGTGTGTGTATGTTTGTATCTGTGTGTATCTGTGTGTGTGTGTGTGTGTGTGTGTGTGTGTGTGTGTGTGTGTGTGTGTGTGTGTGTGTGTGTGTGTGTGTGTGTGTGTGTGTGTGTGTGTGTGTGTGTGTGTGTGTGTGTGTGTGTGTGTGTGTGTGTGTGTGTGTGTGTGTGTGTGTGTGTGTGTGTGTGTGTGTGTTGTGCGCGCTTGTGTTGTGTGTGTGCTGTGTTGTGTACGTGTAACATATGTAAAATTGGGACTTCAAATAATTTCTTTGTTCTAATTAATTATATCACTATTGTTTACATTTTTTTAAAAAATTACTAAATCCAACTAATTTAGTATAAATTCCCAATAATGCGAGTTAAGCAACACTGCTCAGTAAGTTATTCAGTGTTGTGAGATACAAATTAGATTTGTTACTTTTAGCTTATTTTTGTATTAGTGTGTTCTTCCGACGGTCTTTCTTCTTTGATTATTCAGTCAGGTATTAAATATAAGGAAAGTAAAACGTTGTTTGAATGCAGTTTTGCAAAAAAAAAACATAGTCATCGAAAATGTTCTGAGGTTGATTTCTCCTCTACTTGTATATTATGCTGAGTAATCTGCTGAGTAATACGCTTTTGTTTATGAAGTGTAAAATAATTTTGTGTTAAAGCTAGTATTCATTTTTAGTGTTTTGTTTGTATACGGTGACATTTGGTTTTTTTTAAACTCCCTAATATATTCCATAATTACATTAAAAAGCGAGACGTGTGATGTTTTTAACTGTTTACTCTATGCAGAAGCCATGGCGTGTACATTTGATTTACACAAATTAGGTAATTTATTTTGTCATTTTGTGTCCTTCTGAGGTTTATGTGTTTGTTAGGTTGTGTTTTTGCGTTGTGTACGTATATTCTGGTTTTGCGTTATACGTATTTAATAATAAGATGCACACAGACATACAGGCAAGATGACGGTATTTTGTTAGTGTGTAGTTTTCATTTAAACTGTGATCTGGAATAGCCTGTGCTGAGCAACCTATGCCTCATATGCGCGCGCGGACAGGATATCAAACGTGAGAGGAGGATTCAGGATTGACTGGTCATGTGGCAAGCTAATGAGGTCATTCTGTCCGTAGATGATTGAAACAGAGTCGCAGAAACGTGGGAAAGTGGGATAAAAACTGGCAAGGAAAAACAAAAGAAACCCTGCTTAGAAACACCATGCTATAGATACTACAGATATCCTTGGTGGTTGGGATTAATGCAATCTGATGCGTAGCTCTGGTAGGTTAAGACCATATGTTTGATTTTAGTTTTGCATGGAATTGAATGTGCATATAGTGTTCGTTTAGTATTATTTTTGACTTATTATATGCCTCTTAGTGTGTGTATGTTTAGGTTTTGTTGTTTGCAATATATTTCATTGTAACTAAAAACACTTGTAAATATGTTACACTTACTATAGTAGCACTTACTTTTATATTGTTAAGGACGGCCGTTTCGGGAGAAGTGCCCCATTGTCTACACAGACTCATCTCCCGAAATGGTCGTCCTTCACAATTTTAAAAGTAAGTGCTTATATAGTCAAGTGTAACATATTTAGAGGTAAACAAATAAAAACATACACAAAACTCACAAATTATTCATTTATTTACTCATAAGTGTTTCAATGACAAAGTCATCGTCATCAGTGAGTGTCACTACTACAAACTCTAACTTTGTTAGAGTTTCTAGTAGCAACTCTAACTGATGATTATGACTTTGTCATTATAACTTGTATGGGTAAATAAATGATTAATTTGTGAGTTTTGTGTATGTTTCTATTTGTTTTAACATAACCTCACAAGCTAAGGTCAAAGAATGGTTGTGTTTTTACAAGTGGTTTTAGTTAAAAACTAGTCTCTCAAGATGGAAACAACTAATATGACACTGCATTGTGTTATATTCGGATGTTTTGTCTTCAATGTCAATGAGTATAAGTGAAATATGCGTGCTTTTGTTGTGTCACATTTTTTAATGTGTTGATTACGTTAATAGATGTACTTGTATTGTAAGGGTTTCCTGTTTATTTTTAATTTGCGTTGATTCTTATGACTTATGACTACTACATGTAGAAAATTAATTGTTCTATATTCTTCTCGTATGAAGGGATTATACATTGTTGTGTACTTTGTCTCACGGCTTTGGACAATGCACTGAGCTAGTGTGAAGCACGACTGCTGAGAAATATCAGCCAGTAGTTTTAGTTCAAATATAAAAATTGTAAAATTTGTCACCCAGGCTATTCACTCGATTGAAATATTGCTACAATATTTCACTGAATTCCAAAATTTCTCCTTAATATTAGTAACTGTTCTATTAAGCTTCAGGTTCAAATAAAATTATTGTGAAAAATTGTGAAACAAAATGACGTAATTAAAGATCGACCCAAAGCAAAAGCTACTCCCGACAGAGAGTCACACAGATATGTTCCGATATGTTAAAATATTGAAAAAAGTATTAAAAACAAGTAGACGGAGGCTAGATATCTTGGAGATTCGAAGTGGGTAAGGAATGAGGTCGCAAAGTCCTGAGGACAGGAATATGGGAGGACAAAATCTATGTTCATACCTTAATCCTGTATATAACTCACTTTGTCGGCATTAAATTCCTGCCCATTGAGTAGCTTTTATTGGAGTTTATGGTCGATCAACATTCAAACACTTGTCAAAAAACGAATGGAAAACGTCAATCCACAAAACACCTACATTGCCGAAGACTTCCCATTTAGTAAATAGTAATTATAAGTGATAAATATTTATTTAATCTGTTGCAACTTTTGAAACACTAGTCTAGTCTACTTTGGCCCAGGTTAGCAAGTACATCCTATAAACTCTCAATAGGCCTACTTGTTACAAAACTGAATGCGTTTTGGTAAATGAAGACAAAGTTATAAAAGCATTTCAGAAACATCTGCACTTGTTCTCTGAGCCGGCTATTCCCCTTCGACGTTATGGTTACTTGGGTTTACTAGATTTCCAACTTGCTACAGACTTTGCTATTGATACATGAACAATAAACTAACAGTTCAACAACCCTACCATTACGAACGTAAGTGTTTAATGCATGCAAACGAGTTAGCTGAACCGCCTGTACATTTTTAACTTTGCTAGATTAGTATCGTTTAATCATGTGCAATGTTTGCATATGAATGTTTCTTAACTAGTGACTAAAGAAAACAAAGTTATACTTTAATGAATAATTGCTGTTACAAGCAGAAAGAAATAAACTGTGATATTACTTTTGGATGAAAATATTTAGATTTAATAATTTGAAAATTAGTTTTATAAGAAATGCAATCACATAAGCAGGAAATTGAAAGTAAAAATTACTTAATAGTTAATTATAAGCATACAATTGATTAACAACAAATTTGCTTGGATGTAATCATATACAATAAAACTAAACACAAAATACACCATAACACTTTAAAAAAAAAACAATAAGCAGTCGTGGGACTAAACAATAAAAAAATTCTTTTTTAATGTCGTTCCTGATTTAGTATAATAAACTGAAAACATTTTCAAGTTTACCGTAAAGTCAGTCCGTCAGTCCAAATGTTTAAAATAAATGTAGTCCCCCAGAATAAAACCTTTTTTACCGTCCCACTCAAAAAACGTCCTGCCTTGCAGATGGCCTTCCTACACCCAGTCCCTACCAAAAGCCCTGTTCCCATATTCCTACCCGCAAATATTGTCGGTGATAGACGCTGCATAACCTCGGAGGGCATCAAACCCCCTCCTTCTCTGACTGACGTTATATTTTATTGATAAATAAAATTTATTCTCCAAACCGATAAATTGTATTCGTGCAAAACATACATAGTCAGGCCACATTTCAAAAATTAGTCAGTAAGACTGTCCTGCGGAAGTGAATATTTCCTTTAAAGATTGTACTTAATAGGAGTTTTAATAGAATTTACATAATGTAGTTGCTAATAAAAGAATGGCGTTTATTGAAAACCTTTATTTGATGTTGACAAATTTACTAAATAAATGGAAATTAATTTGTAAAAAGTGTCAGACTCGCATTTAAAAAATTTATTTCAGAAATTATAATAAAATTATTTAAGTTGCTTGTTGTAATCATCTCGAATTTACTGAATAAACTATAATTAAATGATACTACACTAAGTGAATACACAAAGGATTACTTGCTGACGCGTTTCGAAACAATCGTTCCTTTTACGAAGAAAAGCGTTTACTCATTGAGTAGAGGCTTTGCTTCGTAAAAGGAACGATTGTTTCGAAACGCGTCAGCAAATAAGCTCTTATGTATTCACTTAGTTAAGTATCATTTAATTATAAGATTATTTGATTCATTATCAATATATTGAGTTAATTATGGTAAGATTTATCGAAATATAAATAAATGATTATATTATTAATAAACTGATTATAAGTATTAATTATTACCATTTTACCTAATGTACAGTAAATAAAGTACCATGATCTACATCTAGTACAACAGCTGTTCTACAACATAACCTATAGCATAAAATCAGCTGTTTTACGAAAGCGTATGTTACCACTTGTTCTAAAATATGAAGAGCGCCTCGTGAGCGTGACAGCAAGCTGAAGATTTTATCCCTTGCAAAATACATAAAATGAGTCATATCATAAAATATAGTGAATTAAAAAAAAGTCCAGATAAGGTACTTTGATTAACTACACTCAACCTCAAAAAAACTACCAGAATAGGGGAAAATATTTTCAAAACAAAATGAAAACTAGGTTAAATTCAGTCAAGTTTATACAAACTATAGTTTATCAAGCTATAAATAAATATTGCATAACTAAGTGAGTACTTTAGAGCTTACTTGCTGACGCGTTTCGAAGCAATCGTTCCGTTTACGAAGCTAACCGTATACTCGGTTAATGTTAAAATATAAGTAAAGGGTTAGCTTCGTAAATGAAATAATTATTTTGAAACGCGTCAGCAAGTACGTTCTAAAGAATTCACTTAGTTATGCAATAATTACTTACATTATAATTAAAAGATACTTAACTAAGTGAATACGTAAGGGCTTACTTGCTGACGCGTTTTGAAACTATTGTTCCTTTTACGAAGCAAAGCCTTTACTCTGTGTAGAAGCCTGGGTAGAGATTTGCTTCATAAAAGGAACGATTGTTTCTAAACGCGTCAGCAAGTAAGCTCTTATGTATTCAGTTAATTAAGTATCATTTATTTATAGATTAATCTGAGAATTCAAGATGATTACAACAAGCAACTTTAATTACTTATAGTTTAATCAGTGAATTCAAGATGATTACAACAAGCAACTTTAGTTACTTATAGTTTAATCAGTGAATTCAAGATGATTACAACAAGCAACTTTAGTTACTTATAGTTTAATCAGTGAATTCAAGATGATTACAACAAGCAACTTTAGTTACTTATAGTTTAATCAGTGAATTCAAGATGATTACAACAAGCAACTTTAGTTACTTATAGTTTAATCAGTGATTTCAAGATGATTACAACAAGCAACTTTAGTTACTTATAGTTTAATCAGTGAATTCAAGATGATTACAACAGGCAACTTTAGTTACTTATAGTTTAATCAGTGAATTCAAGATGATTACAACAAGCAACTTAAGTTACTTATAGTTTAATCAGTGATTTCAAGATGATTACAACAAGCAACTTTAAGTTTATTAAAGTTTTTGAGAGGAAATGATTACAAGAATTTAATGACTATTGTAAAGTTACAAAAATATTTCGTATTAATGTATGATATTTGAATTTCCTAACAGAAATAATATGGTTGCATTCACATTGAAAACGTCGGCTTTGTGATTTGAAAGGGAAAATACGGCAATTTAAAAGTGTGTACACCTAATTAATTCTAATCGCATTAGAAATTTAGTAAAATAAGTTCAAGAAGAAAGTATTATAACTGGGCAACTAAGTGTCCGATCTTTTTAAAACAAACAACGACTGCCTAGCGTTCCATAAAAAACGATTTTTGTTTTGGTGCCACGATATTGAAGTTTTAATTGAATAAAGTTTCAGCTTTTTCATAAGATAATTGATAACGTTTTGGCAGTATTGAATTCAGTGTCGTTAAAGTTTGACATTTGCAGAGGAAACTGGGTTTATTTCCTTTAAATAAACGACAGACGCTGTCAAAAGGCTTTCTTTACGAACACTGGTCATTGTAAAAAAACGATAAATCAATGCACACCTGTAGAGATAATAATTTCATTTTTACTTTAGTAGGCTATAACTAATGTCGATTTCATTGTTCTGCGGCAGTATTTAGGCATGCGAGTCTAGATAACCCCAGTGTTCCATTCAAACACAATTAGAATGCGTTAATTTTTAATGGTAAGTTGTCTCATAATTGCTGATATGTGGTCAATAGTACTTAAGTACAAGAAATAAAATTATAAAAACAATATTTAATATTTTACAACCTAAGGGTTTTTACAAACCTGGCACTCGTACTAAACAAAAAATACAAACTTCTTATATATGAAAGGTAAATTTAACGTGGTATAATATCAATTATAACAACAATAATATTTGTAATAATAATAATTACAATCAAAATATTAAAAACAAACCCAATAGCACCAAATGTATCAAAAGTAACAGATATAATACATGTTACCAAAGATTAAACCCATAATCAGAGGGTCTTAATCAGAGGGTCTTATTACAAAATTACAATCTAGCAAACAATTAGCTACAAACTAGACTGACCTTTTCATATTAGTCTAGTTTGTAACTTATTGTTTGCTAGATTGTAATTTTGTAATAAGACTGTCGATGTCATGGTCATCGAAATCTGCAAAAGAGTTTAATCTTAGATAACTTGTAATATCTGTTACTTTTGATAAATTTTGTGCTATTGTTGTTATTTATAATATTTTTATTGCAATATATTGTACCACTGTGCTCGATATTGTATTGTATTGATGATGAATCATTTAAAACAACTATTGTGTCTTTAAACAGAAGGATAGATTTAGTTGGTCAAAATAAGTTAAAAGAAGGTAGTGAGTTTAGCATAAGGCTTCAACTGCTAAATTAAAGATAAAATAATTTAGAAATAACGCTTTCTATACAAAATAACAAGCCGTGTATAACTTTACGATTTGCTATAACTATAAAGGTTTCTATAAATTATATTGTTTTAATAACCAAAGTTTAAAACTTAAAAATCCAAAGCCTTCTTTTAAAAGAACAAAAAATTCAAAGTTATAAACCATTTTAAACTAGTCAGTGTCGTACATTTTACATATTACTGGACACTATAGAAATTACAATACCTTGTATTAAAACTGCTGTTATATAAAAAATTACGTTATTACATATTTTAATCACATGTTAGATATTTCTGAATAGAGGAAAAATTTCATTTAAAAATTATTTAAACATAACCTCTGAATAACCTCACAGAGGAGAAGACAATTTTTTTATTAGTGGTGACCTCTTCATTGTTTGGCTTGTGAAAACCATTGAAATATATCGTTAAACTCACTGTACTGTTGTTATTCTTCAAAACGTGGTAAAAGGAAACAGAAAAATTTCCTTTATACATCCAACAGTAAGCTAACAATAGCCTTATTCCCACTCTGTAAGTACACAAGATCCATTACATAAGGTCCAAACGCTTAAGTAAGAAGAGCTTAGCTCCATGGTAATGTACCTCGTAAGCTCCCATATTAATTTTAAACGCAAGTTTCGATTTAAAATCAAACTTTAACAACTTTAATTAGCAGTAATATTTTACTTAGTATAATGCGATTTTTATTCTATAAAGACTCGAAACATTAACCTTATATAGTTGGTTATTATCTTTTAAAATTCAATGCACTACTTTTTAATTAGTATTTTATTCAAATATAATTTGTTAGGCCCATTTAAACTTCCTCCATTGCCCTAAGCCAGTGCGATGGGACTGGACGTACTTGGGAATACCATAAATGCGCGTATGTTGGGTTAGTGATAAAATCGACAATAAAATTTACGACTCTTGTGTATCGATACCTTCATTTGATCCAACGAACATTCATACGCCAAATTATTCTTGTGAAAATAAAACAAATATCGTTTTGCAAGCAATCAATAAACAACCGAACGTTTGGTTTTATTGGTATTTGTCTAAAGTGACCAGGAATAAAGTAAAGCTATTGGCGCTTTGCCAAAAGCAAATCCCTGAATGTTGTTTGAAATTATTGCTACAATAAAAATAAGTGGTTTAAGACGATTTAAATGAGTATTAAATGAATTCTGCTTCTAAAGAAAAACAAACTAATTACCTAAATATATTTCAGTACAGTTTTGCTGTCTTTCCTAACATTACAATATTTTCTTCTATTGACGCGTTTCGGAGTGACACCATTTTCAAAGCTTAAATCGTACTCATAAACTTGTAAACTTAAATCGTAAATCGGAGAGTACGTTTTACATTTGGAAATGTAGTCACTCCTAAACGCGTCAACAGAGGAAAATATTGTAATGTTATGAGAGGCAGAAAACTGTACTGAAATATATAGAAATATTCCTAATAGAAATGAAAATGAGTATATTAAGAATTTTACTAACCTAATCCTGAGTTTATAATTTCAACTTATTTTTAATTCGGGTTTATACCTAAAATTGTAACTACAAATATATACTCACGTGTATCAGATATACGACCTCTTTGAAACTTGACCAAATGCAAAAGGTGCTCTGCTCATACCCCGCTCCCCCTTCACGCATAGCATAATTTTTTACTATATTTGATGACTACTTCGAAAGATTAGGGTTAAACCTATACTCCCTCACAGTCACACGGAAAAAACTTGTTCCCCAACAATTGATTTTCTCAATATACAGATGATCTGAGGCTACTTTTATTTTCATCTCAAAATAAGAAAAAATATGAGGCTCCCGGCAGAATAACGGTTTTCCTAAAACAGGACAGGGGGCGTTTATCTTAAATCCAAACGCTGAGTTTACTTTCGGCCATAAAAAAGTCCACACAAACTACACAGATGAATAGGTTCTTATTCATTACTTTAGTAACAATTTCTTTTACCCCTTTTACAATATATATTTGTGTCTTATTTGATTTCTTGCCAAACAGGAAAATTTTACATGGCTCTATACGGCAAAGCAAACAGAATCCACGTGTTCATAGAAGCGGATACACGACTGTGAATGAAATTTCTGCATGTCAGCTTTATCAGCTCACTTTTATTCCCGACAGGCTTACATGTTTTCAAACATTCCACAAAGTTATTGCAACGTTTGTGTCTATTGATAGACGTTCAGGTTCTGTAGTATATTGCTCAAAGCCATGTCAACGGTAAAACATTTTAAACCTTACGTTTTGAAATGACTCCATCGTTAACAAGGGACGTTAACAGTGGCCTTTATTTTGTTCTGTTTTTATTTTATTCCACTCTAACGATGGTATTTAATTTAAAAAATTCATTAAAACAAATTGCCCTATGATGAATACACCATTAAAATAAAAATACAACTTTTGTTACAAACATTTTGTTTGACGTTAGCATGAGGTGCAATTCAAAGATAAAACCTTTTTACATCACCTCAGTTCAGTTCTGACTAACCAAAGTTCGAATACTCGATTTTTTAGATATGAATCTTCAATATAAACTCTTCCGTAAAACAAAATAGGTTGCATGTCAGGTTCTGATTTTCCCTTACCTCAATTCGGCCGTGTTAGAGTCATTAATATTAATATTAATTATGCAAAACGTTTAAACAAACGTGGTATTGAATCTCTGCTTAAAACGGTTGAGTGCTATTGCGCCAAGTGCTATTTCGGGAAGCAACAAAATTCCTAGAAAACAGTCCCATTTCGGCAAGCTCGGTTTTACAAATTACCATAAACGTTAATGAGTGCTATCTCGTGCAGAGGAAATTTTGACGAGGGTTGAGGCGGTTCAGGTAACTTCTTTAATTTATAGATGGAAAGTATTTCGTGTAAATAACTAATAATTTTTAAATACTTCCACAAGTGTTTAAATTTAACAGTGTTTTCGCTTTATTCAGGCATCATAAGTTGATGATAAGTTGGTGAAAGCGCTTTTAAATTTAAAAAGTGTTATTTATTTAGAAGTTCAGATAGTCGAAGGTAAATGAACCCTATGCTTACGTGCAGAATCATATGCTGTGGGGGTCAGAGTCCGTTATTTCACCCTATTCTTGTTAATTGTTCCTGTAGGCACGATTTTTTTTTTAACTAGTATTTATAAACATAAATGAGAAACATATAATAATCTAAATAAAATCTGCTTGTTTTTCTTGTCAATCTCTTAGAAACACCGGACTGTCAGCCGTATTCACCAAATTTTCCAAGCAATTGGGGAGGTATACATAAAATTAGAATTTCTAGTTTATTTATTTATTGTTTATTTTTAATAAAAATCAATGTATGTTTGTCCAGTGGCGTAACTAATCTTTCTGCCCCCCCCCCGATTTTCGGCTCCCCTATGTGTAAAATGGATATTACTGCATATTAGAGCTAAAGATAAATAACGTCAGTCTAGTATTGTTACATTTTAGTGATTTGAACTAGTTTTAGTGTTAAGGTTCTTGTTTATGCTATAAAGTTTTTTGGTAAAATTTAACCACGTCAATGTAGTGTAAAACTTCTATAAGCTAAATGTGTTAAAAGTAAAATATTTTCATAATATAGAGTTCAGTTCCGTATAAGGCCCTTGGCACACTGGTCGATTTAAGACGCGTATCTGGGTTCGCGCGACATGCTCTTCATGTAGGATTTACAAGAGACTGTCAAGTACATGGGCCGATTCTCCGCTCAATTTTGTTTGAGATTCCAACTAGGATGACATTTTTTTTCATTACAGTACTTAGAAATTAGTATATCCTATACCTATTGGATGTATCTTAATTAGGCTATCACCTGATTTGTGAAAATATTTTTTTTATTCTCGCTATGGTGTTTACATTATAAGTATTTAATTGTAAAATTTATTTGACTGGCAAACGAGCCACATCCACTATTACAAACATCAACAAATTAGATAACATTCTACCCATTTATAAGAACGCGTTGAAACGCATTGAATTCAAACAATTATTGTAGACCTGTCAAACTGTCAAGTATAGGTTTTTGCCGAAATAGCACTAGTGGGCAGGTAAAAAGTGGCCTCTTTTAGTGGAACTGCCAACTACCTGTCCTATTCGTGGAAATTCGGCGAGATAACACCTTTGCCGAAATGGCACTTGACGAAATGGCACTACACACTTAAGACAACCATATTTGACTCGTAAATATTCAAATTAACTACGCTAAACTTTTAAACAAACATGGTATTGAATCTCACCTTAAGTGAATCATGTTTTACTCATAAATATCCAAATTAATTATGCAAAACGTTTAAACAAACGTAGCATTGAATCTCATTTTAAGAGAACCATGTTTGACTCATAAATGTCTAATTTATTATGCAAAACGTTGATCTTTCACAAACAAAAAGATTTTTTTCGAATTACTGAAAAATTAAACAAATTCATAATGACAAAACTACACTAGAAGGAAAAATTAGGAATGGTCATTTTGATATGTACATTAGTCCTGCTATACCTAAAGCATGACTTTATCGAATATTTGTGGAAGCCAAGTATTTGAGCCTTTATTTTCTACCCAGTTACAATTCCAAGAGTTGTAGTACCCGCTATCACGAGATAATAAAACCACCATGGCTTAGAGTTTGTTTAGATTAAAGCCTGAAATATCTAATTCAGCAAAAAAAATGTTGAAAACGCTTTTTAGATAAGAACCTATCAGAAATAGAATACAAAATGTACTGAAAAATTTACAAAAATGAAAACAAATAACCAAAACGTTATCGGAGAAAACTTTCAATGATAAAGTTTAAACTAAAAATTAATAAGTAAGAGAACTTAGTTCAACAATGGATGGGAAGGCAACAGTAGAGTCAACAGAAGCTCATCCTTCACTGGTAGTATATAATCCCCTGAGAGCTGGATCTTACGCCCTGCTCCACTAACACTCAATAAACATCCACAGACTAGCAGTAAATCCTTAGACTATGCTCATACAACACCATCCCCTAAGATACACTTTAAGAGATATTTCACGGTAACGGCTGATTTACTTGACCTTTACAGAGGAAACCAAGCTAAGCTACGAACAGTTTAAGCTACTTAACTGTATCTCGACGCTCATTATTAAGGATGTCCTCCTTGCCAAACCTGATCTAGAAAAATAGCTGCCAAACTACTTCTTTGCAGAAACCAACTGAAAAAAAATCATAATTGGCACTGACTGTGAACAAAGAGAAGATCATTGTAAACAATAAATGTTTTATGAAATTATTAAATTATAGCGTCAAGCCTATGGTTTCAACTGAATTAATAACTGCACAGGCAGAACCTTCGGTAATGTAAGATGCCATGAAGAGAAACTGCAGGAGACATTGGTCAGATAAACAGTCGTGACAGTTGGAGCTGTTCCAAAAGTAAGAGACAGTCGAGACAATTAGAACTGTATTAAACGTAAGCGACGGTCATGACAGTTGAATCTGTCCCAAATGTAAGAAACAGTCGTGACAGTTGGAGCTGTCCCAAAAGTAAGAAACAGTTGAGACAGTTGGAGCCGTCATAAAAGTAAGACACAGTCGTGACAGTTGGTTCTGTCCCAAAAGTAAGAAACAGTTGAGACAGTTTGAGCTGTCATAAAAGTAAGAGACAGTCGTGGCAGTTGGGGCTGTCCCAAAAGTAAGAAACAGTTGAGACAGTTGGAGCTGTCTCAAAAGTAAGAAACAGTTGAGACAGCTGGAACTGTCATAAAAGTAAGAGACAGTCGTTACAGTTGGAGCTGTCCGAAAAGTAAGAAACAGTTGAGACAGTTGGAGCTGTCTCAAAAGTAAGAAACAGTTGAGACAGCTGGAACTGTCATAAAAGTAGGAGACAGTCGTAACAGTTGGAGCTGTCCCAAAAGTAAGGAACATTCAGACAGTTGGAGCTGTCATAAACGTAAGAGACAGTCGTGAGCTGTCCCAAAATAAGAGACAGTCGTGACAGTTGCAGCTGTCCCAAAAGTAAGAGACAGTTGACTGGAGAGAAAGCAGGGGCTGCACTATAAGGAGTATTAAGCTATACATTTTAAGACAGCTCTCAATACCCTAGCTTCGCCTGAATTGAAGGTTGGAATTGAAACACTAGGCTAGACGATAGAAGAAATACGCACAATTCTTTTAAAACACACACTTCCACTAGCTTAACTGGCCGAATGTTATTTGAAAAGGAATACACGCACATAACAGTTACAAGGCCGTAGCCCCTCTTCCCCCGCACCTCACCCCGCAAACACACGGAGCTTGGACCCACACAGTAGCTTCGCCTGAATTGAAGGTTGTTAATTAGGCCTAAATGGTTGGATATTAAAAAAAACAAGGGAATTCTGCCCATTACACCTCCTTGTAAGAGAAGAGTAACAATGCGTAGACGGAATTAGCTACGAGTGAAGAAAGCGTAAAATGGATCCCTAACACTGGGAAGACGGGAAACATTATGCCTCTGTATAGGCACGGTAGATTGCCTGAAGTAGGCCTATCAGCCTGTCTGAAGACAAATGTATACCAACAAAAAGACAAACTTGTAATATTTTACTCGAATAACATCGGACAATGCATGAAAATAACAAAAACAAGATTTTTTTAGATGATCAAGTTAACCGAAAGCAATCTTTATTCCAAATGTTTAACATTACTGACGAACCGTTTTAAAAATTGTGTTCAACCGTTGAAACTCGGTCGACTGTAAAAACACAAGCGACACGTGCTGGACAGATACGTGTTGTTCTGTTGATTCCCATTTTACGTGAACAGGAAAGCAATGATAGTAAAACAACAAAAATGCAAACATCCGGCAAAACATCCTACAGGAAACAAATCATAACTAAATTTCAATGTTACAGGAAATTAAACACTGCATGAATCTGATTGCCGAACATCAAAGTGATGGCGATTTCAATTAAATCAGGAAAATCAATCGCAAACATGAATAGCCCATTGCATTGACCCAATAGTGTTGCTCCACAAATCCACTCCACCTCATTCGCAAAATAAACATGTATTACCAGGTCTAATTTCCCCTTAACTAGGGAACGTTGTGTTACACGCTGCTTACATTGCGAAATGTTAATGCCATTTACCTCTTAGCGATCATAAATGAATTATGAAAAGTTATAGTTTCTTTAAAAAAAACTACAAATATGAAATATACCTAGTGGCGAAAAAAATAGTAATTTTTAGTGCTAATAGAGGTAATAAACAATAACCATAAGTCTTCAAAATTAATTTAAAAAACAATTTACAAAAGATCTACTAAAATTGGCGAAGAGGGAAAATGTTTTTGTTACGGAATTGTTTACGAAAAAGCTACCTACTAAAATATATATTAAATGGTGAGCAAAACCTTATAATATTTTATATGATTTAGATAATTTTTAAAAGTAAAGAATTCTAAGAGCATTTTTAAAATAAGGAATTTTAAAAAATTGTTCAACTAAAAATTTTCTTAATCTGTTATGTTAATCAAAACGAAGATAGACAGAAAATGAAAGAGAAGTAATTTAAGAAATACGTTCTGATAATTTTTATGAAGTAATAAAAACAAAATATAGTGAGTAGATTACATCGTAATTCTTTAAACGTTTAAAATAATTTTTACATAGGTTTATATTCTACCAGAAGCTTATATCTCACCCGTTAGTCTGTTGAAACAATAATTTCATTTTAAATAAATTAAACCTTCATTATACAATATAACTTTACCAAGTTTTTATAATACTGCGTTGTGAATTTATGCTAAAACTTTCACCGCTACAAAACAACACCAACAAAAAAAAGTTAATAAGAAAAACTCATTACGAATGTTGTTTAGCAAAATCCAATTTACTTGCGTCTTGACGTAGAACAGCGGGGGGGGGGGCTGAGTGTCAAACAGAAAGAAGAAATTTAAATGTATTTAACTACTCGCTCGTAGAGATGGACTAAACGTTGAATAAACAATCGCACAATAATGAGAGAAAAAGATATCAAGATGGAGCGAAGTGTGCCAAACGGAAGATTGAAACTGTGCAATTGAAATTTCATTGTTTTGCAGACAATGACGGGAACAAAGGCGACTTGGAGTGTTTAAACAGTGAGGTACTCGATGCAAGTTATTAATGAGGGCTTTGAAGTTTTTCACAGTGAATTTCTTTGAAAAGTAGAGCATTTTATGAATTTAAATTAAGTTTGATCTAGAAAAATGTTCTAAGTCTCTGAATGTTGTAACAAGTTTCGGTTACTAAGTTCGGTAATATCTTGGAACAGCTATTTGGCGACGTGATATGACGTAAAGATCAGAGCATTATAGAAGACTTTATCTTTAACAAACTTATCCAGTTCTTATGTTATGGTGCCATGATCATGGTTCCAGTTGAACTAGTAATTGCAAAGCTGTCGTAGTATTTTGGAACAGCTGTTTGGGCGACGTGATATGACGTAAAGATATGAGCTTTATAGAAGACTTTATCTTTAACAAACTTATCCAGTTCTTACGTTATGGTGCCATGATCATGGTTCCAGTTGAACTAGTAATTGCAAAGCTGTCGTAGTATCTTGGAACAGCTATTTGGCGACGTGATATGACGTAAAGATCAGAGCATTATAGAAGACTTTATCTTTAACAAACTTATCCAGTTCTTACGTTATGGTGCCATGATCATGGTTCCAGTTGAACTAGTAATTGCAAAGCTGTCGTAGTATCTTGGAACAGCTATTTGGCGACGTGATATGACGTAAAGATCAGAGCATTATAGAAGACTTTATCTTTAACAAACTTATCCAGTTCTTACGTTATGGTGCCATGATCATGGTTCCAGTTGAACTAGTAATTGCAAAGCTGTCGTAGTATCTTGGAACAGCTATTTGGCGACGTGATATGACGTAAAGATCAGAGCATTATAGAAGACTTTATCTTTAACAAACTTATCCAGTTCTTACGTTATGGTGCCATGATCATGGTTCCAGTTGAACTAGTAATTGCAAAGCTGTCGTAGTATCTTGGAACAGCTATTTGGCGACGTGATATGACGTAAAGATCAGAGCATTATAGAAGACTTTATCTTTAACAAACTTATCCAGTTCTTATGTTATGGTGCCATGATCATGGTTCCAGTTGAACTAGTAATTGCAAAGCTGTCGTAGTATTTTGGAACAGCTGTTTGGGCGACGTGATATGACGTAAAGATATGAGCTTTATAGAAGACTTTATCTTTAACAAACTTATCCAGTTCTTACGTTATGGTGCCATGATCATGGTTCCAGTTGAACTAGTAATTGCAAAGCTGTCGTAGTATCTTGGAACAGCTATTTGGCGACGTGATATGACGTAAAGATCAGAGCATTATAGAAGACTTTATCTTTAACAAACTTATCCAGTTCTTACGTTATGGTGCCATGATCATGGTTCCAGTTGAACTAGTAATTGCAAAGCTGTCGTAGTATCTTGGAACAGCTATTTGGCGACGTGATATGACGTAAAGATCAGAGCATTATAGAAGACTTTATCTTTAACAAACTTATCCAGTTCTTACGTTATGGTGCCATGATCATGGTTCCAGTTGAACTAGTAATTGCAAAGCTGTCGTAGTATCTTGGAACAGCTATTTGGCGACGTGATATGACGTAAAGATCAGAGCATTATAGAAGACTTTATCTTTAACAAACTTATCCAGTTCTTACGTTATGGTGCCATGATCATGGTTCCAGTTGAACTAGTAATTGCAAAGCTGTGGTAGTATCTTGGAACAGCTGTTTGGGCGACGTGATTTGACGTAAAGATCAGAGCATTATAGAAGACTTTATCTTTAACAAACTTATCCAAGTCATACGTTATGGTGCCATGATCATGGTTCCAGTTGAACTAGTAATTGCAAAGCTGTGGTAGTATCTTGGAACAGCTGTTTGGGCGACGTGATATGGCGTAAAGATAAGAGCTTTATAGAAGACTTTATCTTTAACAAACTTATCCAAGTCATACGTTATGGTGCCATGATCATGGTTCCAGTTGAACTAGTAATTGCAAAGCTGTGGTAGTATCTTGGAACAGCTGTTTGGGCGACGTGATATGGCGTAAAGATAAGAGCTTTATAGAAGACTTTATCTTTAACAAACTTATCCAAGTCATACGTTATGGTGCCATGGTCATGGTTCCAGTTGAACTAGTAATCACAAAACTGTCTCTTCAGTTACATTATTAAAAAGCTCGAAGATTCCATAAAATGAAACTCCAGGATATTTTAGTCATATAAACAGTCATGACAGATGTAACTGATCCGAAAGTAAGAGACAGTTGAAGCTCTTGCGGAACGTCGCGATGATTGGCTAGGGAAAAGGCGGTGGCGGTGCGGGGACGGCCGCGGCTGGAGGGGTAACGGGCCAGTACATTCATTCAAGTACAGTACAGGGCTGTTTTCCTATGTTGTTTTTATTTTTGGGCAATACACATAAATATTGTTCCAATGTACATTGTGTGTGTTTAATAGGTCCTCCAATAATCCGGCGTTTTCAGTAATCCGGCACTATCCCAGCCACATATCTACCGGATTATTGTTTATTCTATTACAAAAATCAAATACTTTCGATAATTTGGGTGTTGTATCATTGTTTTCATACTGATACAAAAATTCATCAAGAAAAAAAACAGGAGAAACTTGGAAATACTTTTCAGACCAGTTGATCCAAAAACAATAGATATGACAGCGAGCAGTGACGCAACAAGTCCAAATGCCTATATTTAATCTTTTTTCATCCTCGACCTTCACAGTAATCATGACATTGCACAAGTCTGCACTGTACACAGGATACTTACTTTGAAGGGAGAATAGTTATTGTTTAGCAACACTACTCAGGCAGTGAAACGTGTAGGCCTACTTTGTTACATAAGAACATCAGGGAAATCCAAAAACCAGGATAAAACAAGAACCAAACAGACAGCAGTAGAAACTTTCCATGGACTCCAGGAGTAGGTTCATGCTTGAGAAAACACAATTTCTTATAATAAGTTTGCAGGTCAGTTAGCATAATATTCTGTTTAGTATTGGTGCTATGTTCAAACACATATCAAATAGGTTATTTTAAATATCCTATTGGTATCAAGTAACCTTGCCTGTTTTGAAATGTTGACATTTTTAAATATTAAAAAAAAACAAAAATTAATAATATCGGGCTAAGACCACAGAATACCTACGCACTAAATATATAGGCAATGCACTTAGTAAAGACCTAGAATGGATAATCTACTACTTTTGGGTTTCCTTGGCAAAAAAAACCTCTACCAACTGATATTTTCCAACAGACTCGTTTCGCACTAGGTCAGTGCATTGTTCAATGTTGTGAGTCACGAACGGTCTGCTACTAAAAGTAGTAATTTATATAAAAAGCCTCAAAATGTGCAATACAAAAACTGCAAGAATAATAATCATCAATAGCATTACATACAACCTTCAACACACTATCCCTGAGCAAAAAAAACATATATATACATACAAAAGCGCCATTTTTACACGCAAAAACATGTTTCTCCAAAATTAAAATATTTTTTTAAATGTTTATTTTACCTGAATATATTATAACAGTCATGGTGGAACAGCTTACCTGAAACAAAAAAACAGTCAGGATAAAACACGAGCAAAATAAACTTAAAATAAATTCAAATTCATCACAACTTGAATTGTATTATATTTCAAAACTTGCTTGTTGTAATCATCTTGACTTTACTAACTAAATTATAAGTAATTATTCACTATAATACTATTGCAATTATCACTATTATTTTTTTTATAAGTACAACTAGTATTCACTCAATTACGCAATAATTACTTATTATTTCAATACTATTCATTGTAATACCAGTAATTTTACACACAAACGCGCGGGGATGCGCAAATATGCCTATTGGTTCTTCATCCGACTGACATGACTATATCAAAGCCCAAGAACAGGAATGCAAGTAACTAGGTTATACGACTTTGCTACTGCCTGTGCCAGTTGTATGTTAGCGTACATTATAAATCAAACGTCACTTTCTGGCTATATCATAAAGTGTGGGAACGCTACCGCGTGCATAGGCTGATGATCAAAGCAAGGCAATAACAGACAACATAATTAAAATGTCTAAGCGGATTAATTAACCCATGCTGAATGCCACCAGCTTGATTCCATGTACTTCTCACGGAACTAAGGCGCTCAAAGAAGCACAGAGTAGACTGTATTTAATAAAACCGCAATCAAATCTATTCAATATCAAACTTCGAAAGATTCCAAGTTACCTTTGCGATAGTGTTGACGTAATTGAATTAACCTAAAAGCTTTAGCTGTCGATGCAAAGGAAATTATAGTTTAAACACGATGCAAAGGAGATTATAGTTTATAGCGAATACAGATTTTATATTCGCAGATATTTTGCCAAAGTTATGATTTTGCAATACTCTAAAACAAAATTTACAATTTAGGATTTCGTAGAAATCAACTTCCCTTTGTCTTTCTGAACAAAAATACAAAAAATCTCCCGAGTGTTTCTGGTCAAGCTCAATGTAATACAACAAAACTAACCTAAATTACAATTGTCTACGTTCCGCCTAAAATACATTTTATTCTTTCAGTTTAAAGTTAAGAGTGTATTACTCAGTTAATACTGTATATTTTGCAACTGAGTGGTTTAGTGGGTGAGACACTTGATTAATAACCTTATATTCCCAGGCTCAAGATACCACCAAAGCGTGATAAAGAGCTTTTATATCCCGCAAGTGCACTCAGCAGTCATGGAGTCAGCTTAAGAGTGTTTGGGCTAATAAAGGTTGAAGCTTAGTGCTGGCCACATTTTCTTCTCTGAATAACGTAAAACTCGTATAAGTTCTCTAATCCATGTTTACTCTGTCCTAGAAAAAGAACTGTTTAACAAGCAATCTTTCTTCAATCTACAACTGAGTTTTCTTCCTGATTTTTCTAAGCAGGGCGTTTACTATTAACTATAACTCACTGTACAAATGAACTACTGTTGAGTTATTGCTTGAAGGATCATTTACTATTTCTGGTTCACATCTAAGATACTTCTAGTTTTTGGACATTTGATCACCTCCTAGTCAGCGATGGTATAGAGTAACTAGAATATCCTATTCAATAAAAGATTTTTCTAATCGTATTTGTTCTCAATTCGTTTAAATCAGAAAAGCGCTTGATTAAATGCCTATAAGAATCGCCATAAACCCCATATTTTTACTACTGCATTTATAGATTTCGGTTGGAAGTATAAATAACCCGTAACTCCTGCTCGTTTTAGACAATTACCTATAAAACCTAATATTCGGTTATTTACTGATTCTTTTGGGAACGATTTTTTGTTTTATTCTTGGAAAGATAAATTGGAACATAAACGGCCATTTCATCAAGTGAGAACATCAGTGACTAAGAGTCGTATATTTTATAGTCTATTTTATTTCTAAAGCCAACGTATGTTTGACCATGGAAATAAAAATTGTCTTAAAGTGTGGATGAAATCAATCACGAAAGCCCCTTTTCTTGCCATTTTGTATCTTACTAGGTACATTAAGGGCTAGAAGACTGTAAATTTATTTCCAAACGAAAAATAGTAAAATTCAAAAAGAAAATTGGTAAAAATACATTACAGCCTATACAAGAACATGACAGGTTTTATGTACAATTGCATTACTAATTACGTGATCTTAACAATATGAATCTTTCCAATTTTTTAAAATTTCAATTAATGTTTCCTACAACCTAAAAATTACGTTTTTAAAGGAAAATCTTGTGTTGCGGGTAGACATATATCTAAGTATCCGTTAGAGAATAGGTTTATTTCATATTAAAGACACGGAATAGGTTTCGCATTCAGGCATTCCCTTAACACGCCAACATTCTCTCATCCTTCTTCTACGGAACAGATCATCTTCCCTTAATTCAGACATGCGGTCATGGGGTATTGAGCCCCATAGGACTTCCCATGTATCTCAGATCAGTGAGTTTCAAGTCCTCATTAAATCTTCTCTATATTATTAGTAATCACTTTCTTTTCCTTCAGAGGCGGTATAAATCAAATTCACTGACCGCCGTAAATCCTAACCAAAAAATCAATTTAGAAAAAAACTTTTAATTGAAATAAATCAAACACTTATTTTATTGTTTAATTAGTGCTAGGATTTGCACAATTTAATTAAATAGTACATTCTGCCATTCCTAGCTTAGTTAAAAAAATTGAACATAGGCGAAGCACTATAATCAATCTTCTCGAACTGATATGAACTGATATTTCCCTGAAGTCTTCCCTAGTTATCTAACTATAACCTACCTCTAGTCATCCATTTTTTCTCGACGTACTATTAAGCTCTACTCATCCCTAGCTTTCTAACTCCTATTGTGCTCTAGTTATCTCTATATTCTCGAACTACTATTATCCTTCAGTCATCCCTACCATCCATAGTTTTTTTAGCTATAAGTATCCTCTAATTATCTAAATATTCTCGAACTACTATTATCGTCATATCATCCCTACTATCCATAGTTTTCTAGCTATAAGTGTCCTTTAATCATCTTCATATTCTCGAACTACTATTATCCTTCAGATATCCCTACTATCCATAGTTTTCTAGCTATAAGTGTCCTTTAATCATCTTCATATTCTCGAACTACTATTATCCTTCAGACATCCCTACTATCCATAGTTTTCTAGCTATAAGTGTCCTTTAATCATCTTCATATTCTCGAACTACTATTATCCTTCAGACATCCCTACTATCCATAGTTTTCTAGCTATAAGTGTCCTTTAATCATCTTCATATTCTCGAACTACTATTATCCTTCAGACATCCCTACCATCCATAGTTTTTTAGCTATAAGTATCCTCTAATTATCTAAATATTCTCGAACTACTATTATCCTTCAGCCATCCCTACCATCCATAGTTTTCTAGCTATAAGTGTCCTTTAATCATCTTCATATTCTCGAACTACTATTATCCTTCAGACATCCCTACTATCCATAGTTTTCTAGCTATAAGTGTCCTTTAATCATCTTCATATTCTCGAACTACTATTATCCTTCAGACATCCCTACCATCCATAGTTTTTTAGCTATAAGTATCCTCTAATTATCTAAATATTCTCGAACTACTATTATCCTTCAGCCATCCCTACCATCCATAGTTTTCTAGCTATAAGTGTCCTTTAATCATCTTCATATTCTCGAACTACTATTATCCTTCAGACATCCCTACTATCCATAGTTTTCTAGCTATAAGTGTCCTTTAATCATCTTCATATTCTCGAACTACTATTATCCTCAAGTCATCCTTAGTTTTCCAACTTCTATTGAATTCTAGTCATATAAAATTTCTCGAACAACTATTCATCCTCTAGTCATCTTTAGTTTTTTAACTACCATCCTCAAGTCCTCCCTATCCTTCTAACTACTATTGACGTTTAGTCATATCATTCTTTTCAAACAACTATTGTCCTCGAATTATCTTTGACTTCTCGACCTACTATTGTCTGTTATTCCCCTCTCTCTTCAGGAACTACTTACTATCACATTGACTAGTACTTCAAGATAACATCTATTAATTAAGAAGATGAGTATCGCCATAGTAGCGGCGAAGTTAAAATTGACTAAGAAAAGAATGCAGAAGTTGCAATTTAATGCAATCCTAATTTAAGAGTTTACTAAACCTTAACATTTATTTTACTAGCATTTTTTAAAAACAATTATAAGCCACTATCAGCTTGTTATAAAGAGCTGTTAAATGTTAATTTGACACTTTACTTGAGTCATACGGTATTTAAGGAAGGTAATGTGGCCAGCTCTACGCTTTAATCTTTATTGTCTCATAGTCTTGACTCTAGAGGTTGCAGGCTTGACGCTTGGCCTTCAACCGATTTCTGAAAATTGGTTTAATCTCTAATTTTACGTTTTCGTTATCCAAGGTAAAAATTAGCGAGGCTGTTCATCCATCACATTATATACTTTGAAGCACAGGGCAATAAAAAACGTTAAGATATCAGTAAAGTTATCATGCGTACAAACTTTTCTAATATAACTTTTCTGATGGTCAAGCAAAGAAATTACTTAATTTTAAATACCTCTTATTAATTTTTGTTAATTTGTATCCAGTCAAGACGGGATTTATTCCGGTTTAATAAAACTTGAATGTTTTAACTTAAAACCGTGTATTGTAGAATAAAGTAAGTGTAAAGTTTGAGCAAAGTTTTTCCTCGCCCGACCGACTCGAGTGCTCTCAGCTGCTGCATGCATTTGGTAAAACTTAATTTGTTCTTCATACTCTATTCTTGCACGTTTGTTTCTCGTATTTATAGAACTGTTTGTTATAGTTATAGGTTAAAAAAACATTCTTTAGTGCAAAAATGTGCAATGTTAATGATTCTTTGAATTTATTAGTAAACATATTTTAGAATTCTAACTATCCCACATCATATTCATGGTCATTAATATGTCACAAATAAAAAAAAACGATTTTTTGTCTATAATGGCAGAATAGTACAATTCAAAAATAGTTTTTAAACTCCTTCAAATTACATTTTATATAACTTTCATTACCTTTCCGCGCGCTTTTACGCGTGCTTTATTTCTTCAAAGTTCTTGTAATTGTCGCTGTATATTTTTGTTATTATAATTTCTTTGGATAAATTATCCTTCAATTTTCTCTTAAGAGGAAAGTTTTACACAGTTTTCAATTATCTCTAGTTAATGTTGTAAATGTGGGCAGTATATTATTATGGGGATGACAAAAGTAAGATGCCCCTTCATCCCTTAATTTCTTTCAAAATATGTGCACTGCCACGTTTTTTCGTATTATATTCGTTTTTTCTTTTTTAATAATATTATAGAACATTAGAGTTTTTAATAAAGAATGTTTATTTCAAAACCCAAATCAGTTTCTTATCGTCTTTCCCGTTTTTTAGATTCTTCAGCACTTCATTTCTACGACGATTTTTTTTAATGGCTCATTGATTATTTGTCTTGTTTAGTTTTATTCCTATTTATTTGCCTAGTTGTTTCCCTTCGCTTACAACAGCACCAACTATGTGCGCATCTAGGGCTGTCATATTCTATCACCGAGTGTCCCCGCACACAGGTCGACGAGAAAAACCGCGTCCGTCTCTCCCCTCCACTCAACTTCCTAGGTCGTGGTTTTGAGGTTCGCAGAAGGGACGTTTTGTGCTCGTCAAAAACCGAGCAGTTCCTCGTCCCCTGCGTTCCTCGTCTCGTGCGATATGTAGTGCACTGGATTTATCGAGAGGACGCGCGATTCTACGTCATGGAGGTGATTATAATTTAATTTTCTTTCTTCTTTTTTGTGATTTATTAACATTTACAGATTTACAACAGGAATATACACAATTGGTACAAAATTCGGAATTGCTTAGCTTTACCTTCATGATAGCTCAGTCGACATTTTGAAAAACATCGATATCTAAATTTGGATTCTTATTAAATCAGTTTCAATCCGCTATAAGACTTTGGTATGTTTGTTAGTGTTAACACTATGAGTGCGTGTTAAGATATTCCTGGACGCATAATTTATTTCCCTTTTTCTCTTATATTTGTAGTGAAACTGATGTAGCCCCTATTTCTAAGTTTCCGCGAATGTTTTTAAAAACAAAACAATGTTTACTTTAAAAATGTATATTTCGGAACAATTTAATGTTATTTTAATTATATGTTTTTGTTAAACCAAATATTTCAACGTAATTTCGTTATATATTCACGTACGGTAAATTCTCTTTATTAATATGATTAATATAATTGCAACCTCCTTTCTGTTTCACGTTTTTCTCATTATGTTCCGCACAGCTTCGTTTCAGAAAATATGAATGCAGTCTAGTAAAATTTAGACATTTATATATAAACTCTCAATAATTCTGTGGGTAATTCGGAGTACCTTATAGGCCCCTTTACGTAGAATTAGTTAAAGTCGGTAAATAAATGCCTATAGCAGCTTAATTAGGTGAATAATTACCATTATGATTAAATGAAATAAGAAACAATTCTGGAATATACTGTCCAAGGACACTAGAAGGAAACAGAAGCTTTAACACTCGAGGAATGTTCGTAAACACAGGTAAAAGCAATTAAAATATTTCTACTGTACTCAGCTGGATCTCGTAGAAATGAAATAAAGAGTAAAACGCACCAAAACATTGAGCCAAATTTTATAACAGCTTTAACTTTTTTCCCATCTGTTGTTTTATATTACTTCACAATATTTTGCTGCCATTTTCTTAGTAAAAGGTAAAACTAAGGAATACAAATAAATTTAATGTTTAGAATTAAGGTCTGGAAGACAAGGAAGAGCGGAATTACTTTGGTCATAAGGTACTACTCAGGAGGATAGTGTATACAGCACTACTATTTAATCATTATCATAGGCTTCCCCTTAGAGGTACTCATTTTCACTGGTCGAGTTGATCTGTGCTTAAAAAAGCGGGAAGAAGCTCTTTGGCGCTAGCTGAGTTCTAACCCAGCGATCTTTAAGTCAACCCGAGTGCTCTACCACTATAGTTTGATTTAAAGCAGTGTAAGAACGGCTCTGTGAATGGGTAATGATGCGGTGTTGTCAGTTTGAACGCTGTGACACTGTGAGTGGCAAACGGAAGTTTAACGTAAAGTTGGCAACAAGGCTCACCGACTTGGCAGGATGTGGATTTCCCATTCGCCCAAACGGCGCAGCCCCCCGCTTCTGACAGATTTCTCTTTGGAAGAGTCCTATTCTTTTTCAAACTATAGGTACCCGACATATACTAACGTTTAGAATATATATATTTTGCGGTCATATGATAGCTCTTTGGAATGGTTTTGGACGGTAACCGAGTAGCTAAAGTAACAGTATTCTGTAACAAAAGTTGATGAGACTATCAAGACTTTTAGGTTATCGTTCACTTGATTTTCATTATGCTCTAATTTGGCTGTATTAAATTCAACTTATCAACATTTTTGGACCGTCCAACTAGTGGTTACTATATGTGAGCGATAAGGAAACATCCGTGAGGAATTCGCTATGGATATCTTTTGGCCTAATGGTTGAATGTGAATGTTCTTGTATTTAGTTTAGTACATTATCTACAACAGACAACAAACAAACTTTAATTTTCAAGTATATGTTTAAGTACATTTTGTCTACCATTCCTAACTTTTCAATATTCTCTTCTGTTGACGCGTTTCGGATTAACTCCATTTTCAAAACTTCAATAGTAGAGAGTACTATTGGAGTTTTGAAAATGGAGTTAATCCGAAACGCGTCAACAGAAGTGAATATTGAAAACTTAAGAATAGCAGAAAAATGTACTCAAACATATAGAAATATTCGTAACAGAAATGAAGATGATTATATTATTAATTTAAATTTTTAAGATTTAGTATAATAAGTTATTGTTTTTTCTTAAACGTTAAATAAATTAAAACAAACGTATTAAGGATTTTCTTCTCTAATGTTTAGTTACTTTCAAAGCCATTGAATCTAATCATAAATGATTGTTTTGGAGATGATAGAGTCCGAGATTACTAGAAATTCTGTAATTAGAAACACATTAAATCAATTTCGAAAAGTTATTATGAAACTCTATATTGCCCAAATTTACTTAATTAAAAACGGTTATGAAATTTGTTATAAATAAATAAAATATTCAACTGCAACGTCCTATCAAATATTCGATTCCAATTAAAACCGGCTCATATCAGTATCTGAGATAATCGTGGGGGAAATAAAGATTTCAAAACTAGGAAACTCACAGATGCAAATGGATTGGAACTCAAGTCCGGATTAGGTCTTGGACAGGTTTAGTAAACGGTTATTGACCTTTCGGGGTGAATGTGATCCAGTTATTTTCCTGGCGTCAGCTGATCCGACGTTTAAAACAGCTGACTCATTTAGTAAGAAAGTACTGTACTAATTGGCCGTTAAATGGCAAAGACTTGAATCCATAGAATTTACAGTGCTTTCTTTACTACCTACGCTACTGAAATACTTAAAGATCGATTGGGAGAATCTACAAAGGGCGATTCAATTCTACGAATATTAATAAGTAAATTTTAAAAAAAACAAACAATTGTGTTAAATGTTAATTTTTAATAATAAAATATGTTGCCAATTTTTTTATTGATTTTTATAATACCAGTTTAATAATAAATGAAATTTAGTTTAATTTTTAATCGTCCTAATTTGAAATCTGTTGGAAGGCGGATGAAGTAACCCTAGTTCAGAAATTTTTTGTAATTAGTATAAATATAATATAAATGATAGTTTCGAACCGACATATCCATATCGTTAAAACACATTTAAAACATGTGAAATATAGGTGGTCGTATGTTTTAAATCTTAGTTATTGAATTGTGTAATTAAAATCTTGTTTCAAACAATAAAACAATTGTTAAACTGAAACAATCGTTAAAAACAAAAATGCAAACAAAATTAATTATGCTGATTACCGGTTATTATAAGAACAAATGGGAAAAGCAAGGTCAGTAATGCGAAATTTATTACCAATGCTTGTTAATCACAGTAAAATACGTAATTAATATAGTTACTCAATAAAAACCAAACCATCTTATCAGAGTCGATATCAATTTCATAAAATCAGTGGAAAATATAACCAAGTTCTTAAAACGGTAAAATAACTTACATCATGTAAAATAAAACTGTTAAATAATTATATTTATATCTTCTCGTCATTATTGTAACACACTAAAGAATTTTATGATTTAGAACTTGAAAATTTAATGCTGAGTACAAAGCGTTTATCTTGAGTTCCGGGATTAATTTCAGTTATTTTACGAACTGCGTTTAAACATTCCCAAAACACATTTCTCTGTTCCTTTCCCTACTGCGAACTATTTTAGCTACACGTCTCCGGCTGTTTGCGTCTATAATATATTTTTTTTTAATTTTTTAAATCTTTTAACGTCTTAGCTTAGACCTGGTTTTACCCCAGAATCGAATTCGGAAAACAGTTGACCATACGAAACGACTAATAATATACATATTACATAATATTCAATGCTTGAAGATAGCAGGCAATGCGCCGCGGATTTATCACAAGTCTAGATAGAGCGTATAGTTGCCAGACACATTGTCCTTGTCAACAGTTTAACACCCTCCCCTCCCGCCTCTCTAACAAATCACATGAATTAGTCACATGACCCATAACCTACTCCTTGTATATGAATCACTGCCCATTCGTCAGTAGGTTTAAACCTAAATTAGACCCTAGGTTGGAGCTGCTACTATTATACGTTCTATGCATGGTGAATGGTAGCCACCTTGAACTCAAGGAAAAACTAACATCTAAATGCAAATGAAACTTGTTTAAATAAAATATTTCAGTGAGAGCAAATAATTCTAGATAATTCTCGGCCAAGGTAACACCCTTTAAGTAACCCTGTTTTCAACTAAGATGATACAGTTGTCTATTTTCTATCTACATCCTAGGCTAGTATAAACAATAAAATAGGCTGCGTACCTAAACTGCAATTCTACGACCAGCCAATAAACATTCAAAATACTCAACAGGAAGTTTCATCTTTCAAGCTGCTTATTTTCATTTATAAAATATATTCCAAAAGTTTAATAAAACAAAATTATATTTTTTGTGCTCCTGTGTGTGCACACAAGTATAGTACCTTAGTGATCACAAGAATGGTCGAATTTAGTGCACACAAGAGGTGTCCCTGTGTGAGCACACAATTGGCTCCCTATAAGAGGACACAAGAAGGGTACCTGTAAGTTCATACAAAAAGTGTTCTGGTGAGTGCAGACAAGTAGGGTCAATGTAAGTGCACACAAGAAGGGTCCGTGTGAGTGCCCACATGAAGGGTCTCTATGAGTGCATACAAGAAAAGTGCCTTTGAGTGCATACAAAAAGAATTCCTGTGAGTGCGCACAAGGAAGGGTCCCTGAGAGTGCACACAAGAAGGATCCCTGTGAGTGCATTCAAAAAGAATTCCTGTGAGTGCGCACAAGAAGGGTTCCTGTGAGTGCACACAAGATGGGTCCCTGTGAGTGCGTACAAGAAGGGTCCCTGTGAGAGCGCACAAGAAGGGTCCCTGTGAGTGCACACAAGAAAAGACCCAGTGAGTGCACACAAGAAGGGTCCCTGTAAGTGCACACAAATAGGCTTCCTGTGAGTGCACATAAGAAAGTTCCCTTTGAGTGCATACAAAAAGATTACTTGTGAGTGCACACAAGTGAAGTCCCTGAGAGTGCACACAAGAAGGAATCCTGTAAGTGCATACAAAAAGAGTTCCTGTGAATGTACACAAGAGGCGTCTTTGTGAGTGCACACAAAAGGCGTCCTTTGAGTTCACAGAAAAAGGATCCCTGTGAGTGCACATAAAATGAGTCCTGTGTGACCTTACAAGATGTGTCCCTGTGAGTGCACACAAGAAGGGTCCCATTGAGTGCATACAATAAGAGTTCCTCTGAGTGTACACAAGAGGCGTCCCTGTCAGGACACAAGTAGGGTCTCTGTGGGTGCACACAAAATGAGTCATGTGTAACCTTACAAGATGTGTCCCTGTGAGTGCACACAAGAAGGGTCCCATTGAGTGCATACAATAAGAGTTCCTCTGAGTGCACACAAGAGGCGTCCCTGTGAGGACACAAGTAGGGTCTCTGTAGGTGCACACAAAATGAGTCCTGTGTGACCTTACAAGATGTGTCCCTGAGAGTGCACACAAAAAGGGTCCCATTGAGTGCATACAATAAGAGTTCCTCTGAGTGGCCACAAGAGGCGTCCCTGTGAGGACACAAGTAGGGTCTCTGTGGGTGCACACAAAATGAGTCCTGTGTGACCTTACAAGATGTGTCCCTGTGAGTGCACACAAGAGGGGTCCCATTGAGTGTATACAATAAGAGTTCCTCTGAGTGCACACAAGAGGCGCCCTGTCAGGACACAAGTAGGGTCTCTGTGGGTGCACACAAGAAGGGTCCCATTGAGTGCATACAATAAGAGTTCCTCTGAGTGCACACAAGAGGCGCCCTGTCAGGACACAAGTAGGGTCTCTGTAGGTGCACACAAGAAGGGTCCCATTGAGTGCATACAATAAGAGTTCCTCTGAGTGTACACAAGAGGCGCCCTGTTAGGACACAAGTAGGGTCTCTGTGGGTGCACACAAGAAGGGTCCCATTGAATGCATACAATAAGAGTTCCTCTGAGTGCACACAAGAGGCGCCCTGTCAGGACAGAAGTAGGGTCTCTGTGGGTGCACACAAGAAGGGTCCCAGTGAGTGCACACAAGAAGCGTCCCTGTGAGGACACAAGTAGGGTCTCTGTGGGTGCACACAAAAAGGGTCACGTGAGGGTACACAAGACGTTTATGAATAAGGATTAAATAGTTTTTTTCTTGATAAGTAAATTGAACAGTTTATCACAGCTGAATTAGTTTTCTTATATTAAAATCGTAACATTAAATTTGTAGTCTCGCAAGACAAGCATTGACAAAAAGGTAATATCAGACGACTCGTAACGCTTTAAGATACTGTAATTATATGAACACTAAATGGTTACATTCATGTAATGAGAGAATAAGGGGATAGAATTAGTTATTATCGCATTCCATTTCACCACAATACGATAAAAAAATTTAGGTTTACCAACAAACTTGCTCAAGAAAGACTTGATCTATATTATATCTTCTTGAAAGCATACACAATACTGGCTTTCCACTCTCGTTGTGTTTAGATAACGTATTTACTTTACTAGTACTTTGTCCAGTGATATTATAGCGGAACGTGTGGAAAAAGGCTGCGTGCATCTTACAAGGCCTCATGACACACTTTTAGTACTAAGTCAAATAGAAATTACTAGAATGCACAACCATTGAACACACTCATTCACTTTTACTTAGTTTATGTTTGATTCATAAAAGAAGTGTTTTATAAATTAGTAGAGAATTAAATGCAAGTGATTTGTAATTTAAAATATATAATGGATAGGTCAAAATAATACATTTACGTACATGTATACATGTATATACACTATGGAAGGGGACACAGGTACTACATAGCTGTATATTGCAATTATAACGTGATCATGAAGACCTATATAAAAAATTGTATAAATTAGTATAATAATGACAGGAGTGAAACTTCTATGAAAAATGTAGTTAATAAAATAGGTTAAAATGGGCTTAATAGAAGTATAGTGCCGACCACTTGGCCTTGAGAGATCGCAGTAGGAGAGGCTACAAACATGATAAGGACTCTCAACACATTAACTTGCAAGAGAAGGTTGTTATTAGATATATTCGATGAAAAATTAACTTTGGTGTACAATAACAAGGAATCTTGAATCATGTGTAGGCATATCGGATGCAGAAGCTATTGATGTATAGAATATTCTGAATATGTACAGTAAAATGTTTTAAGAAGTGGTAGTGCACGAGAAAACTCATCTTATCTCTGAAGACCAAGAGCACGGTAACGCGGTCTGCACTATACACAAATTTACTAATTAACAAAGTTAATGTAATGAGTTCAATTATAAATTTTGTTTTAAAATAAATTTAATATTTGAATTATTTTAACCTGATAAAAACTTATAATGTATAAATAAAAAGTGATAATATATCCAAAAACGTTTTTACTTCAAACATTGAAATAGAAATATTTCTATCATTATTTTTAAATTACTCATTGTATTATGATTTATTGTTATATACTTATGTATGTATATATATATATATATATATATATATATATATATATATATCGCAATATGTATTCTTGTGTATTAATAAAGGACTAAGTCAAAATACAAATATAAGAATTATAATTGAATTTACAATTGAATTGTAAATTCAATTATAATTCTTGTATTTGTATTTTGACTTAGTTCTTTATATATATATATATATATATATATATATATATATATATATATATATATATATATATAGTAAATAATGAATAATACGGAATAATATTTTAACTTAATAATATAAAATACATAAAATAATATAACCTATTAATAATAAACACAGCTATTTTAAAGATCATACGTTAAACCCAATGTAATCATACACGACATTTCTGATATATGAAGAACTCCATTTGAAAATTATTTAAGCATAACCTCCAAATAATCGTTAAGTGAAGAAGAAAGCAGTTGTTAGCACTAACCATCTCTATTTAAGGTTCAATGTTTTGGTTACGTTATAATAAAATTGCATGTGTTTAGAATTAAATGTTTCTTCTTTCCTAATACTAAATTTTTAATATACATTACGAGTACTAAGGATAAATGCTTTATTTCCTAGAGAAAGTTAAATGTAAGAGAATGGTATAAACGAGGAAAATTTATAAGATGTGTCATTTCGTCTATCCTCAAATATATTAGGGTGTTAATTAAAATAGACTAAGGTAAAGCGGACTTGCCGAAAACCATACTTTGCAGGAATGTGTCTGATATTTACATTGAAAAATTAGCGCGAATAGAACGCGAAGGAATTGATGGAGGTAAGAATGTACGAATGTCAAGACTAAATTGGAAAGAAGTAATTTGTTTTAAAATTATAATTTGATTGTAGAAGATAAATCTGGCTCGTCTAAAATTCACATTAAAACTACACAGCATTAAAAATCAATTCTGATATTCCTTTTTCTAAACTATGACCAATTGAAAATTATTAACTTTTAAAAGCTATCTACAAAAGAACGATGCTTTCATATTTTAAACAGAACATAAAACAACTGATTATATTAAAAAAAAACAAGACGCCATCAGTTCTGGTGCTTCGGCAATTCTAAGTCTATTATAATTATTATTGTTATAGATTATTATTATTATAAGTCAATTGTTACTATTATTACATCTGATAGGACTATATATTTAATCACGGGATAGTCATTACCGTTTTAACAAACAGCTATTTGCAATTTTACGTTCAAAGAAAAAAGATCCAATTGTTTAATGGTTCCAGTAATTTCATGACGTCAGTAGTCCTTTGCACAAGACAACCGGTTCGACAATGTCAAGGTCAACAAAAGGTGTTTCGCGAACCCACTGCTTGTTCGACAAACGCTTTTCGCCCTAGCTGCACCACTCCACAGTAACCTTGGCTGAAACGCTTGCCCTATTCTTCAATGCCAAAATGTAACCAATTCTATTTAATAGCAATTTATGAAGAATGGTGAAGTAATTTCTACTGGTACTTATTATCTTGTAGAGTCTAATCGTTCTGCCTTTGGAAAATATGTGTTCTGAGGACCCCCCAAACAGTTCGAAAAGAGAATGCACCCGCTCCTGATGCTTTATAAGCAATGCAACTGTGGCTAGCAGTGAATCATACGAAACTATGGAATACATTAACGATATTAAGGAATATGTCCGGGATATAGAGAATGTTAAGGCCTGAGATGCACGAGTACGACTCCCGATGTAGATCTACTGCCTTCAGGATCTTAGAGAGCTGACTACTAGTTACTGGAGGGAGAGTGCGGGGTGGTAGGTGGAATTATAGTAAGCCCAAAAGTAAGTGCCACTTTGTACTATGTAAGTTATGGTTTTCTTAGGCAATGTAATATCTCTGAGACACTGCTCACTTAATTGGTACCTCATGTGAACGCTTTTGTTGTATAGGTCAAATGTTATAAGCTAGCACTTGGCTCTTAGGTAAAAATTGTGTATTCGTCGTCTAGAAAACATGAAGCACTATCGTCATCCTTCATCGGGGCCATAAATCGTAGCCTATTTCTCCAAGCTTTTAGGCAATGCTATTAATACGCTTCTTTGACGCCCTTTTTACATTTGTTTTTATTTATAATATATGTTGAAGAGAACTAATAATTGTTAAAACAATGAATCCACCCTATGAGTTTGCGGAAGTCTAAGGGTCGATGTTTTTTAAAATGACCTGCGAGAACATCCACCCTTCCGTCGTCCTCGGCTTCACGCTAAGGTCCACAGCCCCCTACTGCCATACACAATTGTAAATTTGGCACCAATCATGTTTGGTTCAGTATATAGGCTCAACAACTCTTATAACTAAGTTGTAATGACAACAGTTCCAACGCCGTACTGTCTACCAGGACATAAACAGAACTACATCACTTAAACAAATTATTGTATTATAAATAAATACAATAATTTAGTTTTTAAAATTTAGGACACTAACACTGTTTTCTTATTGTTTATACTCACACGCAGACACTGTCAAATGGAGAGAATGTTACGAAATCTGTGTTGAAATGTATGATATAAAGAAAACGAGAAGTTTGAAGAAAATGTTTAATTTTAAAATTTAAAGCATTTCATTTCTTCTTGTACTTTTAAGATGTTCAGTCAGTTTAGAAATAGAATACAAAAATCTGTGAACAGAAGTAGGAATAAGGTAGAGTCATACGTTTCCTAGTATAGCATGTAGTAGGGATTATGTCATTACATCGCGTATAGTGTGGACTAAGTAACCGCGTCCGTGGCCTAGAGAGATCGCAGTAGGCGAGACAGGAGGTATTAGGGTAGTATTAATACTTTCATACAAACAGTATAAGTAGAGAAAAAAAACTGACTCCCATGAGACGGTCGATGAAATGAGAAACAACCTTGAAATATGTGTAGATATCCCGGATGGAGAAGCTGTTGATGTATAGAACATTCTGAACATGGAACATGTTTTCAGAAGTGGTAATACAAGGGAAATCTCGGAAGGCCAAGTGCACGGTTACGTGGTCCCTACTATACATGAAGTGATCCTGCTCCCTGTTGGAGTTAAAAGTAGCTGGCTACACTCCTTTGTAAAGTGGTAAGGAAAAGTAGATGGAATTAAGTAGGACTTTGGAAGAGAAATAGTAAACCTCTGGTACAAGGGGTAAGAGGATATTATGGGCAAATAAAAGCACCGATTAAGCTAAATAACCCCCCGTTTGGTTACATGTTAACGTTAACCTTGTGGTTCCACTTATTTTACCTGCTGAAGAATCCAATCTGCTAGATATTTAAAGAGCAGTATCCAAATATCTTCCCATAAAACACCATATCATGCGTTTAGTACAGCGAAAAGAAGTTTATAGCATAACACATATAGTGGTGTTGTGATTAGATAAACAGATATTCCAAAGGAACTTAAATAAAACACCTGGAGATTTGGAGTTCTGTATAACTGGTTCCTCGGAACCAAAGTTAGTATCAAATTTCTCCCAGAGTTTATACAATTCGAAAGTAATTGGAGGTATTAGTATATATTTAGCTGAATTTAGGCTGTTTAGTGTCCTTTAATAGAAACTAAAAATACTAAATTGATTATATGACTCGTTAAAAAAAACTTTAGAAAGAACTGATTCATTCCTTTAGAATCTTATAGATTTCATTACATAAATTACATGTTTATATGGAACTATGACAAATAATATATATAGAAACTCTATAATAATTATCTAGAATTAAGTCGATAATTGTATTTAATTCGTATAGCTCGAAGCCAATTAAATCTGTCGACTAATTATTTCCTATTTTAAATAAAAAGAATAAACCTGTTCGGTGGGAACATAAAAAGACTCCGAAGATGGTGTTAGAAGTCACCAAAGAAACTCATTAGCCTACAAAAGTATTTTGTTTCATTCGCAAACAGTCTTCAAACAGGTTTCAGTCCAGCTAAACTTAAAACGTTTACCTCGTAAAAAATAACATTAAATATTTCCTAAGCAGCCTTGAATCGGTCGGTTCAAGTAGGACCACTGGTTTCGAACAAATGGGTGTCACAAAAATTTCAGGAAATATTTCATTGGAATTATAATTAACTATCATACATACACCTAAACTTGGTGACTTGGGATTGAATTCAATAACGAATTATTTTAATATTAAATTAATAATAAAGCCGTAAAGGGCTTTATTTTCACATGCATATTCAACATGGTAAGTAACACAGAAAGCATCACGAGAAATGCAGTATCTCTCTCTCTTTCTCTCTCTCTCCCTACCTCCCTCCTCCCTCTCTCTGTGCGTCTTTCTCTATCTCTCTCTACGTAAATAAATTTACTGTCCCCGAGAAATAATGAATTTTAACGCAAGATAAGAAATGTAAAACAACTGAACTAATGAATTTATCAGTGATAACACAAGAATATAGGCCTATTGATTTTTCAACCATATCATTTTTGCAACCAACCAATGTTCACAAGTGAAAAACAAATAAAATACTCTAAACAGTTACTCTCCTTTTAATGACTTTCTTAGGGCTCATACACATATTATACGTATAACGCACTTGAAAGAAGGACGGGGTACAAGGTTGCGTTACGATCCGTTGTTTGGGGGGAGAGGATTACGCAACACAAATTTGGAAATGATTTCCAACAGCGGCATACATCGAGAACTCAATTGAAAATATAAAACACGCATAAGTCAACTCTTTTATAATTAGGAAACAAATACAGTAAAAACAGCAAGTTTGAGTACTTTTCGCATTATTTTTCCTTTTTTTGTTTTGAAATTTCTGACCAACCTCGGTACCAAGCCCAGTTGGGAAGAGAGGAGAGAAAGAAAATGGCTTGTAAGATCTTAGTAGGATGCACTTATTTCGATAAATGAATTCTAGAAAAACTACCCGCCTGGTAACCTGTCGGCTCGGCCAGCAAATACAAGTCTATGATGGATTAAGGTAAAGGCGAGTATACAGCGTTTATAAACTGTTATTCTTGACTCAGGGGAGAAGGCCCTTACAGACATTCGCCTACTCTTCCAGGTTGGGGGTTAAAGCGAAGAACCTGCTCCTCATTCTCTGGACAAATTTCAAATTTCGCAAAATATTCGAACAAGCCTGGAATATGGGCTGGAACAAACTCACAACGAATATGGAAACTGAAGTGGTAGCCCTATTGGATCTAGGATGCTGAAATATACAGGGGATTGGAACAAAGGCAGGGGAAAGTTTCAAGAATTATTATCGTATAACATAGGCATCACTGTTCTCACGAAGGAAACAAAGAAGGAACTATAATGTTAAAGGCGACTATATACAATTTTATAGTTTAGTTGGCAAGGGAAGGCCCGAAATCAGGAGTTTGCACCTCACAGCAACTTACGGCTCTGAAATCTGGACAGTGAACAAGAACAAAGAGAAACGAATAAATGCAATCGAAAACCTATTCTAGAGATATTATAGATACACATTACGGGATCATATAAGAATGGACATGATCAAAGAAAGAATGAATGTAGGCCCATATTGGCATTAGAATAGCTAAAAGAACAGAAGAGGTATAGAAGAAGATTCAACCGATTATACGATCTCTTGAATTAGTCATCGTTTTAAAAGAAGGCAGCTACCACTTCTTTACAAAATTATGGTTAATTAACGGTTACAACATTATTAATTTTGATATGCGCCTATAAATAAAGGTTGCACGACTGTCAAGGCAAAACGGATGCCAGAAGGATGGCACACACGAAATAACATGTTCTACAATGTTGTTTTATAACTCGTCACGAAATGACAGTCGGATAAGCGACAAACAAACATATTAATGTAATCCGATTGAATTCAGAATAGCAAAAACAAAAAAGTATAAAATAAGGATCCTTATTTCAATTCAGTTTAAAAGAGAAAGTTGTTGTGTTGAATCGTGCTGAGGCGTGCATTGTCTGTAAATGTTACATCACCCCAGTTGTTTCTTATAAGATGTTACACATTCCAGCAGTTATTATAAGTATTTTTATATATTAATAAAAATTAGCGAATGACACTATATGCATATATTTTTCCATTCCTCCTATTAGCGCACACTCTAATGATATATATTTTGTACAAATTTTAATAAACTTTAATAAAAATCGTTTGAATTCCTCCAATCAAGTTCAAATACAATTCTTTTAACCTATAGCGGATGACAATTATTGTTATTACAGTTTTTTCAAGTATTTATTCAATAATTAAATTATAAAAATTTTAGGTGTCTAGGACAGATTCGAACTGAGTATCTTCATGTTCGACGTTAACGCTTAAGCACTGAAACAACTTTCCCATAGCTGGAAATGTACTTTTCAAAGATCTATATGAATTTTCTTCTGCCCCCATCTGGTTGTCGTCGAAACCTCTATTGTACAATCATACATTGTTACCATAGTTACCACACAATATTATAAATAGTGCTCATGGATTAAAAATGAATGAAAAGAATTAAATAAGCAAACAAACTGGATTAATGGTATAAAAATTTGCTTCACTAACGGTCAATGCGAAAGGAAAGCGAAAAGAAACTACAACACAATGGAAATGAGGAGAAAAAGAAAGCGTATCAATAGTAACAAATAAAAAAATTATTCCAACACCATACATAGAAGGGAATATGGAAAATTGCAAGGCAATTCGCTTTCTATTTTGTCACTTAATATTGTTATTCTGACATATGTATATATATATATATTAACTGTAATAGTAAAATAAAAAGAAGCTAAAATAAAATTTTCTTTTTCAATATAAGTAGGAATTGACTTTTTAAATGAACTTACTTGTTATAAATAAATCTTGTTTGTTTCTTCAGATTTAATTACATCCCTAATTTCTTTAGTGGGAAAATCATTAACCGAGTTCGATTCCATGTCGCACCAAAGAATTTATAGATACTTATTTAGCCCTTACGATTTACTTAGCCTGAAAACATTAGTATTTAGACTAATAATAGAGGGTTGAAGCATAATGCTGGTCACAGAAACTCGTATTGCCATCGTTGAATATCTTGTGCCCCAAGTAAAGAAGTCTGTGCTGTCCCTCCAAAACCATGTCCAAGGTATAGAATGGAGTAAATTATTTCTTTTAATTGTATATAATTTTTAAAAGCTTTGTTTCTATTTTTTGTATATTTAGTCAAATGTTCTATTTTTGCTGTTTATTGAGAATATCGTTAATATAGAAAGAGTTACTTTTATTTTGTAGCTTAATGCAAAACTAGTTGAATTTTTAAAAAGTAACAGATATTTTCCGCAATAGAAAAAGTTACTTTTATTTTGTAGCTTAATGCAAAACTAGTTGCACTTTTTAAAAAAGTAACATATTTTCCGCCATCTTAGAAAAAGTAACTGTAGCCCTACTATTCAAACATACCTTACCTAACAACTTTACGAATGCAATGTATAAAACTATTACTATAAAATTAGTAATACTTAATTCATACAAATATATATTCTTCGTAACCACCCCACTTACAAAACCAATAACAATTACCAGATCCTAAGGCTTTCAAAACGATTTGAAAACTGAAAAACAAAAAGTTCAAACACCAGATTAAAAAACAACTTCAGAAAAGCGGAAAGTTGGGGAGTGAAATGATTGTTCACCTCGACGTTAAGAGGCTCGCCAAGTCTAATTATTGAGTCTAAGAGCAGCTGACGCCCCACCTGCACAGAGCCATACTTCCTGCTTATTGAAACCACTACAGACACATTCTAAGTATGAAACTTTACTGCAAATTGTTATCTTGCTCGTGAATACCAACATAAACTGCAACCTGTGTTTTAATTTCGTTCTAAAATTGTCTTACTTTTTAAGAGTCGTAAATAAAACCCCTTTTCAACAGAGTTATTTTGTTTAACTTTCTAAAGTCTATTCGATATAAAAGAATAAGTAAATGCCAACGATTGGGGAAAAAATAAAAATTTTGAATTGAATTTTTTATGTTGGAAAAGAAAATTCTATACTATTTTTACAAAAAAAAACTAAATATTTGTTAACTTTCAATTTAATAAAAAAAACGATTTACCGAAGTTATTGGAGTAAATTTATAAAAAAGTTACTGAGACATCACGTTTTCGGTCGTATGAAGCGATCTTCTTCAGTGCCTAGGCTGGCCGCTGAAAAGAGTTGTTGAATTTGTTGGCAGCCTTTTAAACAAGCAGAATGTTTCTTATAAATCAAAAGGATCTCACCAGACTAGAGCAATATAGATTTACGAACCTACCGAGACACAAAATAAACACAGACCGAAAACAAAACACATACATTTTTAACCACATAATAGAACCGCTCAAAAACCGCTGCCGTCTAGCTCAATAAAGCTTCTCAAAGGCAAACCTATTCACTGATGATGACCCCTTAGTGCGGTTACAAACGTTATTGCTCAGTACCTTTTTACTTTTACTTTTATTATAAGTTTGGTAAATAATAATTATACTAGGTTCAATCATAAACCTTTGGCCGATCATCACAGACAATGAAACCACGAATAAGACTATTATTGTTTATTTGTCACTTCTAGTGTATGTTTACCGGTAAGCCTTCAGGTAGGATGCAATGGAACTCATTTATTCAGTATTTTCAGAAAACTGTTCATTGCATATTTTTGTCCTTTAATCTCTACAAATTTAAATGTAAATTAACTATAAATCAAGCTACATGAGGTTTTTGTCAAATTTATATGTATCGAAGTTGTTTGCAAAATTTTAGTTCGCTATATTTTGAGTTTATATATAAAAAATTCGCGCAAAAGTACAATCCCATAAAACATTAAATTGTTAAAGTTCTTTTTGTTTAATCCTGATAACGTTAACAGAAGCTTTCTATTAATAATACATTGTACTGCTACGGATTCCCCGTTAGGATCATATTCTGTTTGAAAAACTATTTTAAAAAAAACTCAGACGAACAACTGATGCAAACACAAATCCATCACTTCTTTCACTTCAGCCTATATTGAAATTTCGTGTTTAAATTGTTATCAGCGGGGGTTTGATTTGAAGCCACGGTAGGCAGTTCGACACACAAACATTGTTACACCCCGACAGCATTACCAACCACTCCGTGGCGTTTTGACGGATGGATCTACGTTGTATTGGTTTCGAAAAACTAATTGCGTATTTGTGTGTGGCTCAACAACGTTAGAGCCCACTTCCCTGTTTATCCTGCGTAATGCATATAAACTTGTCAACACATATGAATATAATGAGCAAAGGATTTTGAACTGTAAACTGACCTATTTCTATTGCACTCAAAGACAGATAAATAGGCTAGAGAATGTCTAATGATTTACTTACCAACTATAAAACAATTAAAAAGCTATAAAATTATTATAATATTCTAGGTTGTACGTTATAATGTTCTAGGTCATATGGTAGGTTGTACATTATTATGTCGGGTACCATAGTTGTCTTCCATTCATGGCATTGTCTTATTAAATATTCAACGATTCTCAGAGAACCGCCATCAGTTAGAACTTTCTACCTTATAGTTTTAAAAAAATGCAACCAAATATCTTTTATTTTTATGTTTGGTGTTTGAGAAGAACTGATAAAGTTGGATGATGTGATTGCAACCACATTATCTTCCGTTCGGTTAACACAATGCTTGAGAAAAGAAGATGGAGTAGGATAGTGTGATTGCAATCACTATATTTTCTGTTTAGTGCTTGAGAAGAGATGATGAAGTTGGTTGATGTGATTGCAACCACATTATCTTCCGTTCGGTTAACACAATGCTTGAGAAAAGAAGATGGAGTAGGATAGTGTGATTGCAATCACTATATTTTCTGTTTAGTGCTTGAGAAGAGATGATGAAGTTGGCTGATGTGATTGCAACCACATTATCTTCCGTTCGGTTAACACAATGCTTGAGAAAAGAAGATGGAGTAGGATAGTGTGATTGCAACCACTATATTTTCTGTTTAGTGCTTGAGAAGAGATGATGAAGTTGGCTGATGTGATTGCAACCACATTATCTTCCGTTCGGTTAACACAATGCTTGAGAAAAGAAGATGAAGTAGGATAGTGTGATTGCAACCACTATATTTTCTGTTTGGTGGTTGAGAAGAGATGATGAAGTTGGCTGATGTGATTGCAACCACATTATCTTCCGTTCGGTTAATACAATGCTTGAGAAAAGAAGACAGAGTAGGATGGTGTGACTGCAACCACAATATTTTCTGTTTGGTGGTTGAGAAGAGATGATGAAGTTGGCTGATGTGATTGCAACCACATTATCTTCCGTTCGGTTAACACAATGCTTGAGAAAAGAAGATGGAGTAGGATAGTGTGATTGCAACCACTATATTTTCTGTTTGGTGGTTGAGAAGAGATGATGAAGTTGGCTGATGTGATTGCAACCACATTGTCTTCCGTTCGGTTAATACAATGCTTGAGAAAAGAAGACAGAGTAGGATGGTGTGATTGCAACCACTATATTTTCAGTTTAAATAATGCAAAGCTTGGGGAAAAGACATGAAGGGAAGGAGTACTTGATATCGTACAGCTTCAGTTCAAAAGATTCAGCTATTGAGACGTTGATGTGATTGCAATCATGTATCATAAGTTCAGAAATTGAAGTGCTCATGAAGAGCAGACGGAATCGGCTGATGAGATTGCAACCATATAAGTAACTACATTTTAGTATTTTTGTCTTTGTAAGGAGCTGATGCAACATGCAACACGGGAGACAGCAACCAACTTGTGACTTAATCTCATCAGAGATGCAGTAATCAAGCGCGCATACTGTCATACGCCTTAAGTTTAGATAATGTAGTCATCATTCAATATACATAAATCCTTCTCTTCAACATTTTAATTTATGCAATTTAATTTCTTTACCTTTAATGACGCCCTGGTTACGACATTTCTTTCGCGACCATGATTGCCTTTGTTTTAAAAAGAAATAACCCAAATTCGACGGGTGAAAGTAGCGAAAATAAAAAAAAAAATAACACCTACTTATTTAAACTGTGACGAGATAAATAGCAGCGCCGATTCGATATCATTATTAATTTTCCGGTTTCTCTTTCCGAGACAATAAGGCGCAATAAACGCCAAGTCGTGGCGGTTATTCTCGTTAACTTGTGATGGCACGTTAGCGACCAGCTGATTGATTCTGTCAGGTGGCGAGTATCAGGCACGTGGGGCTGATTTGATCCGCTTGCTGTCTGCGCATCCGTTCTGCTTGGTCAGAGAAATGCTTTGAGTAATATCTGACACGCAAATGCGCTCAACTAAGAAACAAGATGTTTTATTGTGGTAAATTGCGTCGGAGTCATCGGTTTACTAGTAATATATATCTACAACTAACCTATACATATGTATGTTAGATTAAAACCTCAAAAGATCACCTAAGATAAGTGGCTGGTGAAAATCGGAGGACTCCCCAATGAACGAAACAGAGGATTAGGTGACCCTCGCACCTCAATGCGCGCTTACACTCACACCTACCACCGATGGTTTTTCATGAGACACTAGACCTTAGTCTTTTTACTTATATTTTTGGATTCTACATATTATTATTTGAAAATTCGTAACTAAAACGACGTAATTTTGTTGATTTTTAATAAATATTTAACGTAATTTAATAAATATCGTAAATCTATTATTAATAACTGAACCTTTTCTATTATCTTCTTGAGTCACAAAATTACATTGTATTTGGGCAATATTGCTAAGGAATAATATGTAAAATCGATAAATCTTAGTTAATATTACCTAAATGTTACGGTTTATAAAATTTTAGGCATATACACCCCAGCCTAGTACAGATCAAAATTTTATAAGCTGGCACTTATACCATATACAGCTCCTAGCTGTAGGACATCAAAGATGTCTAAACATTGGCAATTTCAAAGACATCAACCCTTTAAGAGAAAAAGGATTAATTGTATTTACTTATTAATACTTATAATATACAGTATAAATAACAACAAATGTAAATAGGGCGTGTACGGAAGCGTGCTAATAGGATTCTTTAAGGGTTGGGACGGGTAGGCCGCGAATCATGGTCCCGATGAGGGATAACTACAATGCTGAACATTTTCTAGAAGACGATTACACAATTTTTACCAAAGAGAAAAATGCCAGCTGATGAAATTTGACCTGTAAACGAGTCATCAGCGGCAGATAGAACAACGGGCTGGATGGTTTTGTGTGTGTGTGTGTGTGTGTGTGTGTGTGTGTGTGTGTGTGTGTGTGTGAGAGAGAGAGTGAGTGTGTGTGTGTGTGTGTGTGTGAGTGAGTGAGTGAGTGTGTGTGAGAGAGAGAGAGTGTGTGTGTGTGAGAGAGAGAGAGAGTGTGTGTGTGTGTGTGTGTGTGTGAGTGAGTGAGTGAGTGTGTGGGGTGTGGCTGTGTGTATGCTTGCGTGCGTGTGTGTTAGGGTCACCTAATCGTTTGGGGGGATTCCGAGTTTGGATGATCTCATAATCCATACATAATTCAATCGTATATGAATATTTGTATAAGAAAACTTTCAATTCTCTATAGGTTTTATAGAAGCACGAGTATAGGAAAGCAAAAAGATATAAATAAGAAAATTGGCGCAATAAATAGAGGGATGAAATGGAAACTATGTGAAATATTACGCCTTGTGACTGTGACACCGACGGAACGCATTCCTCCAGATTACGCCATCTGTCAGAACTGCTTTATTACTTGTCAAAGTTCCGATTTCATTGAATCATGCGAAACAAATAAAGAAGAAAATGGATGGCTCCTGAATATAATAAATGTTTTCAGCTTTCCGTTGCCATGACAACGCGCATACAGGCACCTCGTTTCCATGCGTATGATTTAAAACCGAAATACGGTTGGATGTGCAATAAGAATTTTGTTTAAATATGTTTATATTTAGATATGTATCGATGCGGATAACTTTTACCTAGATTAAAATTGACGTGTTGAAATTGTTCTCATCGTGTAGGCCTTCCACCTACGCGCACTCACACAGACATCTACATTTATTACGAATTTATTATTGATGATTTTGTTTTACAAACGGGGCAAGCTTTAAGAGACAGAGTATAGTAGCTGTATTCAAGGAAGGAAAAACTACATTAACCCAAATTTGACCCTAGGTACTTATTTTCATCTATCTAAAGCATGGTAACATGAATAGAAAATCTTAAGCGCGAACACTGGTCAAAACCAAGTCCTTCAGTTGAGTTTATCCACTGGCGTATTCAACCGATTGGTATTGGCTAAAACCAATAAACAAATAAAACTATCCTCTAGCGACAACAACTTCCATTGTCCTTATAAATACTTCAGTGAAAAGCAACCCCCCTCAGTGGCATTACAGCACGAACCGTCAGAGATATATGCATCAAGGTATAGAAATAAATGTGGAGCTAGACAGTGATTCTATAAATTATTTTATTTTAATTATTACAAATTCTCCAAAAGTTTAACGCCAAAGTAAAAGCTGATAAAAGTAATTTTATTTGATATAATATTATTCATATTACACTAGTTGAAATACAGAAATAAGGAGATATACGAACAAAACATGCACATATATAATGTAGTGCAATATTTTTTTCATGCCTCGTATGAAATTACACAAAGTAATAATAATAATAATACTCATAATTTTAACCTAAATTAAATTAATAATGATCTCGGTTAATATTTAGCTTAAAACGATATTTTTCAAACATAAAAAATGTCATCATAATTAAAGGTTCAATGGTGTACTTTAATTGATAAAACAGTTGTAATTTCTAAAATAATAATTTAACCTGTGAAGAGTTCAAACATTCTCAATAATCCGATTAGCACCTTTGATTAGTAGGAATTTCATTTTATTATTACATTATGCTTAATCTAATGAAAAGCTCAAGTGAAGTAATTGCTGACGGAAAGTATAAAAATCACGTAATTAACAAATCAATCCATCTTCTAAAACATTTAATTAGCTTAATTAACAGACTGGCTCGTCCAGTTTGAAGAGTTAAATTAATAGCGTTTTCCAAAGTATAATTGTTAACAGGTAAAATTAAGTTGAATTGTTCGGGTCTTTAAAACAGAATTTCGCGAAGTGGCACCTGATGATTCTCTCACAACCAACGTACCGGGGAATTTAAATTTCGCACTTCAACCTACATACTAATTATCGCTCCCACTTTACCACCTATCAAGCTCAACAATATCAATGGTAATAATTAGAATAATTTAATGAACCAAATCTTACAATCTACATATTAATTACAGCTCCTACTTTACCACCTATCAAGCTCAACAATATCAATGGTAATAATTAGAATAATTTAATGAACCAAATCTTACAATCTACATAATAATTATAGCTCCTACTTTACCACCTATCAAGCTCAACAATATCAATTGTAATAATTAGAATAATTTAATGAACCAAATCTTACAATCTACATATTAATTATAGCTCCTACTTTACCACCTATCAAGCTTAACAATATCAATGGTAATAATTAGAATAATTTAATGAACCAAATCTTACAATCTACATATTATTATAGCTCCTACTTTACCACCTATCAAGCTCAACAATATCAGTGGTAGTAATAAGAATAATTTAATGAACCAAATCTTACAATCTACATATTAATTATAGCTCCTACTTTACCACCTATCAAACTCAACAATATCAATGGTAATAATTAGAATAATTTAATGAACCAAATCTTACAATCTACATATTAATTATAGCTCCTACTTTACCACCTATCAAGCTCAACAATATCAATTGTAATAATTAGAATAATTTAATGAACCAAATCTTACAATCTACATATCAATTATAGCTCCTACTCTACCACCTATCAAGTTCAACAATATCAATGGTAATATTTAGAATAATTTATTGAACCAAATCTTACAATCTACATATTAATTATAGCTCCTACTTTACCACCTATCAAGTTCAACAATATCAATGGTAATAATTAGAATAATTTAATGAACCAAATCTTACAATCTACATATTAATTATAGCTCCTACTTTACCACCTATCAAGCTCAACAATATCAATGGTAATAATTAGAATAATTTAATGAACCAAATCTTACAATCTACATATTAATTACAGCTCCTACTTTACCACCTATCAAGCTCAACAATATCAATGGTAATAATTAGAATAATTTAATGAACCAAATCTTACAATCTACATATTAATTATAGCTCCTACTTTACCACCTATCAAGCTCAACAATATCAATTGTAATAATTAGAATAATTTAATGAACCAAATCTTACAATCTACATATCAATTATAGCTCCTACTTTACCACCTATCAAGTTCAACAATATCAATGGTAATATTTAGAATAATTTAATGAACCAAATCTTACAATCTACATATTAATTATAGCTCCTACTTTACCACCTATAAAGTTCAACAATATCAATGGTAATAATTAGAATAATTTAATGAACCAAATCTTACAATCTACATATTAATTATAGCTCCTACTTTACCACCTATCAAGCTCAACAATATCAATGGTAATAATTAGAATAATTTAATGAACCAAATCTTACAATCTACATATTAATTATAGCTCCTACTTTACCACCTATCAAGCTCAACAATATCAATGGTAATAATTAGAATAATTTAATGAACCAAATCTTACAATCTACATATTAATTATAGCTCCTACTTTACCACCTATGAAGCTCAACAATATCAATGGTAATAATTAGAATAATTTAATGAACCAAATCTTACAATCTACATGTTATTATAGCTCCTACTTTACCACCTATCAAGCTCAACAATATCAATGGTAATAATTAGAATAATTTAATGAACCAAATCTTACAATCTACATATTAATTACAGTTCCTACTTTACCACCTATCAAGCTCAACAATATCAATGGTAATAATAAGAATAATTTAATGAACCAAATCTTACAATCTACATATTAATTATAGCTCCTACTTTACCACCTATCAAGCTCAACAATATCAATGGTAATAATTAGAATAATTTAATGAACCAAATCTTACAATCTACATATTAATTATAGCTCCTACTTTACCACCAATCAATCTCAACAATATCAATGGTAATAATTAGAATAATTTAATGAACCAAATCTTACAATCTACATATTAATTATAGCTCCTATTTTACCACTTATCAAGCTCAACAATAGCAATGGTAATAATTAGAATAATTTAATGAACCAAATTATACAATCTACATATTGATTGACTGCACTAAGGACTTGTTGAACAGTCACTATTGCTTAACCAACGATTTATTTCAAACGTTTGTCAATAATTAATAAACTTTTGACTAATTGTTATCTTACATTTAGTGTTCAACAAAAGATTAAATCGGTCAACTAAAAAGTTTACCCAAGTGTTTAATGACCTGGAAGTTATTCAAATTCATCTTGTTTGGTTCTAAATTGTGATGACAAATTATCTTTGTACATGGTAAACGATCGAAGTGAATGATCACGAAACACTTAAACAAACTGCATATGCATGCAGTGAGGTGAAAAAACACTGCAACATTTATATATACAGTAATGTTAGGACAGTAATGTTATGTGTTTGTAATGTTAGGACAGCAAAATAAAACATTTTTTAACAACATTGTAATTGATTTGGCATAGCTATTTATTTGATCTAATTTGCACATATGTTAATTTTAATTGTTTAATATTCCTGATGATGTTGGTACTGTTAGCCAACGAAAAGCTTTGAATTGTAAATTCAATTATAATTTTTGTATTTGTATTTTGACTTATGTTTTTTATTAATACACAAGAATACATATTGCGATATATATATATATATATATATATATATATATATATATATATATATATAAATGAATGTGTGTAGGTATGTATTTATGAGCCCTATGCATTATTAAACCTCTGATCCGAGCCAAGAAACTCTGGGAAATTGTTGAATACATTCCTCGGAAGGTTTCTGGAATATTAAGTCTAAGGGGCATAGCCAAGGGGGCACAGGGGACACGTACGCCCTTCCTAAACTAATTAATTTCAACAGAAAAATATTAACCTATAAAACGGCGCCAGGTTTTTAGCAAAACTGCTTCCCGAAGACATAACCATTTTTTTAACATGTAATTTTTAAGTGTCAAAATAGCATAAAATATGATTTTCTATCTTATCTTATGAAGTTTCATTGAAGTCATTACAAATTTTGGTTTCTAAGCATCACTAAACAAATTTAAATTATTTAACACGCATTTCAAAGCCATTTCTATACAATTATTAGTCTTTAATGTTAATAAAATACTAAGTTTACCTAATAGCATTAGCTAATGACTTTTAGGCGTTACAATGTTCGCCGGGTCAGAGAGTAACCTACAAAGTTATATTAATTTCATACGAAAATAATTAACATTTGACAAGAATATTTTCAAAGCAGGACTTTTATTCATCAAACAATAGTTCTAATTATAAAAATAAGTTTAAACCACAAAAAATAAATTTTCACTAAAATAACCATTTTTTAAAATTTTTTAATTAATGCAATAATAACGTGCATTAACTAACTATCGATTACTTGTTTCTCGAAATTTTCAATAGACGATAAAGAAGAGTTATCATCATTTCATCAATTAAGAATAAATTGTGAATACATCATCTAACTTATATAATAATTCGATATTAAGGCCTATTTAATTATTACCTGTGTTTACAAGAAAATATCAAAAGTTAAGTTAAAATATTTATTTCTCAGGCATTTGCTACCACACGCATGCAACGTTCGAGTCAGCCGCATTAGATTCGAATTAAAGGTTCAAGTTTAACAAACTGAGACAAAGCTCCCGAATACCAATGGTTCACAGAAGGCGAGCCGTTAATAAAAAAGATATCACATTGCAAACCAAACAACTTCAGCTTCACTTAGACTCAAGCATTTTTCCTTCTCTTGTTACATCAGTGCTTCTTGTTCTGTTTGAAAAAATCTCTTTGTGCTTTGTTTTCTTTGCCTTTGACATTTACGAAGTTTTCAATTTACCTCTTGAAAAGCAAAAAAAAAGATGAAAGACTTTATGTGTTTTACTAAACAAACACTTTAGAGTAAATTCATTTTTTAATTCCACTTTTTTAAATCTTCTTTTTTTGAAAAGAATCCATCAGACGCGTGTGTCTCTTTCAAGCTTATGAAATTTCTCGCTAGGCTGCGCAGGAAAACTAATATCCTTCGGCGTTGTAAATATACTGCTCTGCTCATCAGTTTAAAAATGATAGCTTCTTCAAAGATTGCAAAGACTGAAGAACAACGAACGAATACTTTATAGAACACTATTTACGAAGGTCATGTGTTAGCATGTCTGTAGAGATAATATTTATCCTTCCTAGAAATAATCGCTGCTGATAAAGATTCCAGAGAAATTAAAATCAATCTTCAGACTATCACTAGGCTTAGTTTTTAATTTAAAGGATTCAAAGATTATGTTTAAAGTTTTTTTGGCTTGTGGTTTTAATTCCTATTTGGAGTGTTTATTTAACTGGTCCAATTAAAAATATTTTACTATTGGCAGTTTAATAAGATGTCATCTAGGAACTATTTACAATGTATTACTAGACATAAATAGTAAACTTTCGTCTTTTAGGACAAAATTTCCATAGAATTTATAAAATACTTCATAAAATATCTTTTAGCTTATAAAACATCATTAGTAGAGTCCCAATAAGAGTTTAAAATCCTTCCTCATCTCATTCTTGAAAAGGTTTTGAACAACTAGAGAAGAAATTAACTAAGAGCGGTTGCTAATGACCGGAATATCCTCCTGAGACAAGGACTGTCAACAACTTGAGAGCCGAAAATTATTCTCACCGAACCTATGGGTAGAAAAGCACTGCACAGTTTCAGCACAGCACCATTACAGACAACCGTTTTGACGCTAGTTCAATCACTAGATCCTAGGGTCGCCATTGTCGAGGCTTTAATAAGTTCTGTAAATGTTGCTAAGTTGATCAGCTGACTGCGTGATATCCCTTTCTGTACGCGTTTTGTTTGGGGATCAACTGTTGAAAGTGACAATATTTACGGATTAAGATAACGTCAAAACTATTTTTATACCATTACGGTGATGCTGTGTTTACGTTGCTAATCCCTATGCTACAGGCTTTCATTAGATGGGTTTTTTTTAAAAACTGATCTAAAAAAACAAACAAATTAAAAATTGAGTTAAATTTAAATTAATCAAAATTTATTTTGAGTTATAATTCTTTCTTCAAATAAATACAATAAAAAAATGTTATTCGTATGTTATAAGTAAGTGCATTTAAAACGTTTTCTTTTCTTAATTTTTTAGCGAAAGAGAGTATTTGTTGGTATGAGATATAGAAAGAGTGTGTGTGTGTGTGTGTGTTCGCGCGCGCGCGTGCTTTGTTAAACATCAATTCGATCATTAAAATTTATTTTAACACAGCTGGTTATTAATTATGCGCAAACAGCCTGGCAACACTGCGCAGCCTTTCCATGCCTTACTCTTCAAGGTAACACCTTCTCTAACCTTATCTAAATGCCTTAAGCGAAGGGAAACTTTGCACAAGCCACGATTCCCACGATGTCGGTCATGATTGAATATCGATTCACTTTCAACACGAAGAGTGTCCCAGAGTGTACCGGAAACGATGCCGAATTAATTACGTGTTGCTTCCGCATATCGCAGGATCTCTGTCACGAAGGCAGCGCATATCCGGTCAGCCGAAAATGTCGTTAGCTGTCGTTAGCGATCTGGTCTACTGATATTCTAGGTTAGACACATTACGTACCTACTGCATAATTTCAGAGGAGGGAGTTTAAGGTAAAGTTTATTTATGGATTTCGTCAAAGTTCATGCATGGAAATAAATTTAAGCTAAACAGGTTTGAAGTACATGACGTATTATAATTATGAAAACCAAAATAACTTGCATGAAATTTTTGAATACAGTTTACGCGTTGACAGTGAGTGCTACAGAACTATACTGTAGATTTTACATGCTTCGGATTAGAAGCTCCCCTAAATCAATTACGTCGTATTCCCAGGACAACGGAAGCGAATCTAGAATCTTTTATAAATCGATTACATCGTATTGCCAGCAAAACAGAAGCGAATCTAGAAGCTTCCATAAATCGATTACATCGTATTCCTAGGACAACGTAAGCGAATCTAGAAGCTTCCTTAAATCGATTACATCGTATTGCCAGGATAGCAGAAGCGAATATAGAAGCTTTCATAAATTGATTACATCGTATTGCCAGTACTACAGAAGCGATTTTAGAAGCTTCAATAAATCGATTACATCGTACTGCCAGGATAAAGGAAGCGAATCTAGAAGCTTCCGTAAATCGATTACATCGTATTCCCAGGACAACGAAAGCGAATCTAGAAGCTTCTAACAATCGATTACATCGTATTGCCAAGATAACAGAAGCGAATTTAGAAGCTAGGACAACGGAAGCGAATCTAGATGGTTCTGTAAATCGATTACATCGTATGGCCAGAACTACAAAAGCAAATTTAGAAGCTTCCATAATTCGATTACATCGCTTTGCCAAGATAACAGCAGCGAATCTAGAAGCTTCCATAAATCGATTACATCGCATTTCCAGGACAACGGAAGCTAATCTAGAAGCTTTCCTAAATCGATTACATCGTATTGCCAGGATAACAGAAGCTAATTTAGAAGCTAGGACAACGGAAGCGAATCTAGATGGTTCTATAAATCGATTACATCCTATGGCCAGAACTACAAAAGCAAATTTAGAAGTTTCCATAATTCGATTACATCGCTTTGCCAAGATAACAGCAGCGAATCTAGAAGCTTTCCTAAATCGATTACATCGTATTGCCAGGATAACAGAAGCGAATTTAGAAGCTAGGACAACGGAAGCGAATCTAAATGGTTCTATAAATCGATTACATCGTATGACCAGAACTACAAAAGCAAATTTAGAAGCTTCCATAATTCGATTACATCGCTTTGCCAAAATAACAGCAGCGAATCTAGAAGCTTCCATAAATCGATTACATCGCATTCCCAGGACAACGGAAGCTAATCTAGAAGCTTTCCTAAATCGATTACATCGTATTGCCAGGATAACAGAAGCAAATTTAGAAGCTAGGACAACGGAAGCGAATCTAGATGGTTCTATAAATCGATTACATCGTATGGCCAGAACTACAAAAGCAAATTTAGAAGCTTCCATAATTCGATTACATCGCTTTGCCAAGATAACAGCAGCGAATCTAGAAGCTTCCATAAATCGATTACATCGCATTCCCAGGACAACGGAAGCTAATCTAGAAGCTTTCCTAAATCGATTACATCGTATTGCCAGGATAACAGAAGCGAATTTAGAAGCTTCTATAAATCGATTACATCGTATTGTCAGGAGTACAGAAACGAATTTAGAAGCTTCCATAAATCGATTAGGCCTACATGGTATTGCCAGGATAACAGAAGTGAATCTAGAAGCTTCCATAAATCGATTACATCGTATTACTAGGGTAACAGAAGCTAATCTAGAAGCTTCCATAAATCGATTACATCGTATTGCGAGGATAACAAAAGCTAATCTAAACACACAAATTCACCATTGTCGCCACTTAAATAAACAGAACCAAAATAACAACCTTACGGGGCTATTCAAAAGTTAAATATTTGCCAAACGCTTGTCTAATTGCACGATGTAATCTGTTACATCTCCTCACTGTAACGGTCAATTTGAATTACGTATTTGTGAAATATGTAAAATTGTTGGTAGATTTTCTTTGTAATAAGATAAAATTACTGTTCGTGACACTGTTACTATTTTACTTACGGCACTATTAATCTGTACCTTCCACCACAAGTGTAAAAAGTATTTTAAGCAAAACGAAATCGGTTTAAAAGAGTGTCAAACTCGCCTATGAATGTTTTGTTTTCAAATATTAAAATTTAAAAAAATATATGTCATTAGCATTATTTTGAATTAGGCCTAATTAAAATAAGAGTTATCGAAACATTAATTAACACGCTGTATTGATTTACTTATCAAAACTATTTAATAATAACTTTTCAATTGAATAAAGCACAATAAACAAGTCATATATATATATATTTTTATAATAGTCCATTCCTACTTATGTCAACAAAGAAAAATGTTATTTTAGTTTAGTTGTATTTTATAATTACAAATAATATAAATATGTATTAACATATGTCAGAATAACAATATTAAGTGGCAAAATAGAAAGCGAATTTCCTTGTAATATTTCTTTTTTCTTTCTATGCAGGTGTTGGACTATTATTTTTATTTGTTACTATTTATACTCTTCATTATTTTTTTGTCGCTTGCATTGTGTTGTAGGTTTTTTCGCTTTTCTTTCGAATTGTCAGTTTGTGAAACAAGGTTCGATACCTTCTTTTCATTCATTTTTAATCCTTGAGCATTATTCATGATATTGTGTGGTAACCATGGCAACAATTTAAGGTTGTACAATGGAGGTTTCGACTACTACCAGAGCAAAAGAAAAATTTATAAATTTCTTTGAGAAATAGACTACTATCTATGGGAGGGCTAGCTTAGTGCCAAAACGCGAGATTTCGAACATGAAGATACTTGGTTCGAATCCGACCTGGAAACCCCATTTTTTTATAAATTAATTACTGAATAAATGTTTGGAAAACACTGTGTTAACATCAATTGTCATCCACTAGAGGCGTAAAAAATTGTATTTGAACGTGATTGATAAATAAAGATGTATTTTATTGACGATTGTAAATTTGTAGAAGATATATATCAGGAGAGTGTGAGCTAATAGAAGGAATTTAATAATAAAGTAACATAGCCTACTGTACATATTAAAGCAACTATTCTAAAACATAACCTATAACATAAAATCAGTTGTAACATTTGACTAAATGTTGTCACATAAACTAAAATATGAGCAGCGCACCGTGACGCGTCTCGTGATGGATGAAGCGTGACGGATGAGATGATTCTTCTCCCGTGCAAAAAATAAAACCATACCCAGGGAAAGAATTATTCATTTAAAAAAAACCCGAACATAATGCCTACTTAGTTAAATATAACCGTTCTGCCTCTAACACAATATACGGCTCCTTTCACTTCCAAATTATTAACACCGCCCCGACTTTTATATTGCACAAGAATGATCACTCTTCCTCCATTTTCCGAGTAATTCCCTCCCTAACGGCAACCCTGTAACGTCATTCATAACCTGAAGATGGCCGTTTGAAGCGAGCATTTTCTACCACTTACCGCAAATATTTATTTAAATATTTTCCAAGCAATAAAGCGGAGAATGTTCTTGTCCGCGGCGATAAAAGCAACATGTGCTGCAATTTGTTGATTTACTGCTTCATCACCGAATGTTTGCTGAACGGACTTTACAAATTTTATGGTACACGTTTGAATTAAGTCAACAATGTGTTCTTTCATAGTTCTTTGTGTTCAAGTAAGCATAGTTCTAAGTTAGCCTGGTATGACTTGAGAGACTAATATGGATATAGGCCATAAGGGAAAACCATTTGCTTTGAAAAATTGTATTAATATTGGGGTCTTAAGAAATTAATATATGGTAAAGGGAGAATATAATAAAATAAAAATATTAATGTATATAATAGAAGAGATCTATCACACAACTAGGAGATAAGAGAATAAGAGTAGAGAGTATACTAATAAAAAGATTTTGTCAGTAGTAATAAATAATCAAAACTCAAGACTACAAAAGTTAATACGTAGTTAATGTATCCCATATATACGTTGAAGTTTCAGCTGTTTAAAGTATGCGCATGCTCATTTTGAAGACATTTTGTTGTTGCACTAGGTTTATGATAAATTTATAAATAAAGTGCTTTTACGTTGTAACTAATATTTTAATTGTAATATCTCTTTCTTAATATTTTCAGCTGTTTGACAAACCATTGTGATGCAATTTTTATACAGATATTGGATTTTCATATTATTTTTTTATGTTAGTTTTTATATTATTAAGAAAGTTTTTTACTTAATTTTCCAAAAATATATTTTAAAAAATGTTCGCAATAATTGTAACGTATTATGATTATTAAATTTGTCTTTTTAACTTTTTATTTATAACAATACATATATATTTATTGTTGGTTATTTATAATTTTATATTACTGTTAGTATTGAGGATGGCCATGAATCAGCGTCCCCATTATTTGTTATGAGCACACTTTTGAAAGCACAATGCTGAATAATTTGTCTTCGTATTTGTGGAAGTTATGTGTTGACTCCATACTGATGTAAGGATTGGGTGCTGTAGAAATTTGTTGCTTATTTTACTGTATTTCGAGCAGTAGTGGAGTCGAGACACAGAGGTAACATAATTTCCGATCACACGAGGCCTACTTCTGGAAGCTACCTTTCCATCCTCGCTCTTTCTTTGTACAAGACGATATCCCCTTATCTTTACGTCACCCCCTTCAGTAGGCAATATGCTTAAAACACTACACATATTACGACTCCATTAAAGAGCTAATCAGTAAATTGATTCTTCACACGATATTTAAACCCTCATATATATCGTAAATCACTGCCGGTGTATCAAATATACCTATGACACCATAGCTTCACATAACAATTTATTAAAATAAATAAGTAAAAATGCCACATGATATTAATTTTTTGTTTCTCATGCTCTGGATTCAAATATGACTACTTGAATTGGAAATACTATACGAGTAGATAGTCTTACTATAATAGCCTATCAAATATAAAATATAATTGAACTAGGCAAAGACCTAAACTATATAAGTTTAAAGTAAATCAGAATTTTATTATTAAAAATAGATATAGACTCCTATTATAAAACATTATGCTTTAAGAAAATAATTAAAATATATTTAATCCAAAATCCAATAAGGCAATATAAAAATCTTTGTGTACTTCAGACAGGGATTATCGTGGAACGACTGGGAACTGTTTCTGGGGAATAAAACCTAAACTTTATGGTTTCCATTGTAAAATCCGTAGACAGGGATTTTTGTAAAAGATGGAATTGAAGGAGGAGGAGGTTAACAGAACATTCGTAATATCCCTACAACGCACTCACTGTGTTAGCTTTCCAATAAGATATTTGACCTTTGTATAGTTTTTTTTTTATAAAATCACCTGATTTAAATCTAGTTGGACGAAAGAGTCAACTGAGTAATACTTAAGCTTTGAAATGCCCTAAAATTCGGAGCCTAATCTATAAATTCACCTTCAGTTGCCGACTTATCGATAGAACCCGCATTAACTCTCCATTAATCATAATCAAAGAGAACATAGGTTACTACTACCTCAGTAATTAATACATGATGTAGGCAATGATTTAATATTAGGCTGTAGTTAACTTCTGCAGGCAGAGCTATGGATTTGGACAGCTTCCAATGACCTTGAAACTGTGAGCATGCGCAAACAGAACGCATAGCGAATGGGGATGGACGCCTAGCTACATGGAAATAAACAAGTATTGAACTGATGCTTAGAAAAGTTAGTGAAGAAAATTCTTGGTCGCCCATTTAGAAAAAATTTATATAAGTTTTAGCAACTTTTTTCGTTTTTATTGCAATAAACTGCGGTCATTACATTGAAAAATGATTAGGTTAAGCTCTTTATACACTGTGATTCAACTGTGGTCATTACACAAACCATGATTACACAAGGGTCACTGCACAAGCTCTGATTACACTTGCATCATTACACAAACAAGTCATAATATAATCATTACACAAGGGTCACTGCACAAGCTCTGATTACACTTGCGTCATTACACAAACAACGATAACACTAGAATCAATGGACAAACTGTGATTACATTCAATGATTGCATAGAATCATTACACACACAAAATCCCACTATGGTCATTACACAAGCAACAATTAGGCGCGTTAATAAACAAACAACTACTTTGGGTAAACAAACTACTCACTTGGGTCATTACATAAACAACGATGGCATAGACTCGTTAAATAAAAAACGATCCCACTATAGTCATTACACAAACAACGATACCCCTACAGTTACTACACAAGTACTATTTACACGGGTCAATAAACAAACAACTATACAAGTACATTGGTTAAACAAACGACTCACTTGGGTCAATACACAAACAACGATACCCCTACAGTTACTACACAAGTAGTATTTACACGGGTCAATAAACAAACAACTATACAAGCACATTGGTTAAACAAACGACTCACTTGGGTCAATACACAAACAACGATACCCCTACAGTTACTACACAAGTAGTATTTACACGGGTCAATAAACAAACAACTATACAAGCACATTGGTTAAACAAACTACTCTCTTGGGTCATTACATAAACTACGACTGAAATAGGGTCATTATACAAACATTAGTAGGCCTTCATTTGTATGTTAAGCCCTACTATAAATCCCCATTTGAAGGCATATTTTAATCCCTCTACATAAGTCGTTAATCAATCTGTTGTAATTTCTTTGCATTAAGTTGAAACCAAAACGAAGGACAATTTATCAAACATTACTAAGTCGAAAAACATTTTGGTGGACCAGTAATTTTAGGAATTTTAAACCTGCTTAATTTGTACTTAACCAAATTACTTTAAACCGAGTTTCAATTTGCCCTATTAAAACCAAATTTCATGATAGTGATGCATGTGTTATTTTTAAGAATAAGACAAAACGAACGAAGTTCACTTTGCACCAATAAAACCAAATTTCATGATAGTGACGCATGTGTTATTTTTAAGAATAAGACAAAACGAACGAAGTTCACTTTGCACCAATAAAACCAAATTTCATGATAGTGATGCATGTGTTATTTTTAAGAATAAGACAAAACGAACGAAGTTCACTTTGCACCAATAAAACCAAATTGCATGATAGTGATGCATGTGTTATTTTTAAGAATAAGACAAAACGAACGAAGTTCACTTTGCACCAATAAAGCCAAATTTCATGATAGTGATGCATGTGTTATTTTTAAGAATAAGACAAAACGAACGAAGTTCACTTTGCACCAATAAAGCGAAATTTCATGATAGTGATGCATGTGTTATTTTTAAGAATAAGACAAAATGAACGAAGTTCACTTTGCTATAATAAAGCCAAATTTCATGATAGTGATGCATGTGTTATTTTTAAGAATAAGACAAAAGGAACGAAGTTCACTTTGCACCAATAAAACCAAATTGCATGATAGTGATGCATGTGTTATTTTTAAGAATAAGACAAAATGAACGAAGTTCACTTTGCACCAATAAAGCCAAATTGCATGATATTGATGCATGTGTTATTTTTAAGAATAAGACAAAATGAACGAAGTTCACTTTGCACCAATAAAACCAAATTGCATGATAGTGATGCATGTGTTATTTTTAAGAATAAGACAAAACGAACGAAGTTCACTTTGCACCAATAAAGCCAAATTTCATGATAGTGATGCATGTGTTATTTTTAAGAATAAGACAAAACGAACGAAGTTCACTTTGCACCAATAAAGCGAAATTTCATGATAGTGATGCATGTGTTATTTTTAAGAATAAGACAAAATGAACGAAGTTCACTTTGCTATAATAAAGCCAAATTTCATGATAGTGATGCATGTGTTATTTTTAAGAATAAGACAAAATGAACGAAGTTCACTTTGCACCAATAAAACCAAATTGCATGATAGTGATGCATGTGTTATTTTTAAGAATAAGACAAAACGAACGAAGTTCACTTTGCACCAATAAAGCCAAATTGCATGATAGTGATGCATGTGTTATTTTTAAGAATAAGACAAAATGAACGAAGTTCACTTTGCTATAATAAAGCCAAATTTCATGATAGTGATGCATGTGTTATTTTTAAGAATAAGACAAAATGAACGAAGTTCACTTTGCACCAATAAAACCAAATTTCATGATAGTGATGCATGTGTTATTTTTAAGAATAAGACAAAATTAACGAAGTTCATTTTGCACCAATAAAACCAAATTTCATAATAGTGATGCATGTGTTATTTTTAAGAATAAGACAGAACGAACGAAGTTCACTTTGCACCAATAAAACCAAATTTCATGATAGTGATGCATGTGTTATTTTTAAGTATAAGACAAAATGAACGAAGTTCACTTTGCACCAATAAAACCAATTTTCATGATAGTGACGCATGTGTTATTTGTAAGAATAAGTCAAAACGATCGAAGTTCACTTTGCACCAATAAAACCAAATTTCATTATAGTGACGCATGTGTTATTTTTAAGTATAAGACAAAATGAACGAAGTTCACTTTGCACCAATAAAACCAAATTTCATGATAGTGACGCATGTGTTATTTTTAAGAATAAGTCAAAACGAACGAAGTTCACTTTGCACCAATAAAACAAAATTTCATGATAGTGATGCATGTGTTATTTTTAAGAATAAGTCAAAACGATCGAAGTTCACTTTGCACCAATAAAACCAAATTTCATGATAGTGATGCATGTGTTATTTTTAAGAATAAGTCAAAACTATCGAAGTTCACTCTGCACCAATAAAACCAAATTTCATGATAGTGATGCGTGTGTTATTTTTAAGAATAAGACAAAACGAACGAAGTTCACTTTGCACCAATAAAACCAAATTTCATGATAGTGATGCATGTATTATTTTTAAGAACAAGACAAAACGAACGAAGTTCACTTTGCACCTATAAAACCAAATTTCATGATAGTGATGCATGTGTTATTTTTAAGAATAAGACAAAATGAACGAAGTTCACTTTGCTATAATAAAACCAAATTTCATAATAGTGATACATGTGTTATTTTAAGAATAAGACAAAATGAACGAAGTTCACTTTGCACCAATAAAACCAAATTTCATGATAGTGATGTATGTGTTATTTTTAAGAATAAGACAAAATGAACGAAGTTCACTCTGCACCAATAAAACCAAATTTCATGATAGTGATACATGTGTTATTTTTAAGAATAACACAAAACGAACGAAGTTCACTTTGCACCAATAAAACCAAATTTCATGATAGTGATGTAGGCCTATGTGTTATTTTTAAGAATAAGACAAAATGAACGAAGTTCACTTTGCACCAATAAAACCAAATTTCATGATAGTGACGCATGTGTTATTTTTAAGAATAAGACAAAATGAAGGAAGTTCACTTTGCACCAATAAAACCAAATTTCATGATAGTGACGCATGTGTTATTTTTAAGTATAAGACAAAATGAACGAAGTTCACTTTGCACCAATAAAACCAAACTTCATGATAGTGATGCATGTGTTATTTTTAAGTATAAAACAAAATGAACGAAGTTCACTTTGCACCAATAAAACCAAATTTCATGATAGTGATGCATGTGTTATTTTTAAGAATAAGACAAAACGAACGAAGTTCACTTTGCACCAATAAAACCAAATTTCATGATAGTGATCCATGTGTTATTCTGCAGGATAAGTCAACATTATTGGCAAAAGGGTTTTACTTTAAGTTATGAAAGAAAACCCTCCCTACCTATACAAGATTCTACCAAACAAATGTTTTTTGATAGTGCATATTCCAATACCGGAAATCCCTCATATACAATATTCCTCAACGAACTTCATAAACCCGAAACGGAATAGGGTTTTATGGCAAAGGATATTTTACCAAGCATTTCTTTCAACCAACTTGCTCAAGAGGAACAAAAGCATTGTTGGATTGCGCTCATGCTATTTACTCACGATTCTCGAGTGAAAGCTGTAGTTATGACATTAGTGCGTGATAAAGATCTCGTCAGCGACTCCGACTCCAACGGTCTAATGCGTCCCGTGTGAATTAGGCGCGCGCACCAAGCCCGACAGGTTGCAGAGAAATTGCAATCACGCCTTATCAAGTAATTCCTCCTTGCCCAGATGCGAATAATAATGTGAGGAAACTTTAAACCGAACATTCCATTTATTACAAAATTTATATCTTTTAATTTTCAAAGCGTCTTTTCCTGCTGTTATGTCAACTTAATTTTAAAACCGGGTAGCGGAAAGACGCTTCTCTTTGCAACAAGTTTATGTCTACTTTCCGTGGGCGACGCTACCCACGCTAGCCATAATTTTCCCCTATTATGAGTCACTAGAGAGCTGTGGATATTGTAGTTAGTTATGTTCATTAGTATTTTCTCATTCCGTTCTTTTTTATTCTTCTTCTTACAAGGGGGTGAACTAATAGACAGTCCTTATAACCCGGAAACAGAGTAGGACTATAGGTCATATTTTATAAGTTTGCACTAGGCTCTTGAGTATAAATTGTGTATTCGTCGTCTAGAAAACATCAGCCACTGTCGTCATCCCTGATCAGGGCTATAAATCACGGCATGTCCGTCCTAACCCTAAGACAATCCTATAGCACGCTCCCGTTAACGCCCTATTGACATTTCTTGTTTTTATATTTTACATTAAGAAGTAACACAATAATGAGTCCACCCTAAGAATCAGCGGAAGACCAAGGGTCGATGTTTTTGGAAATGACCTCCTCTTAACCTCGGCTCTTGCCGAAACCCGCAGGCTCCAAGCGCCAGCTTATAAAATTTGACCTTTATATCATGTACACAATCCTGTACATGTAATATAATGATCCCTACAACTCCTACCTAAGGATTTTAAATAACAAATTTAGTCTTATCTAAGATCATAAGACTTCCCTATCCTCCGGATCAATAAACATAAACGGCCTGATCATTTTAATTCTACAAATATTATTAGTAATAATCAAAAACTCATTATATTTTTAACTTATATATTTTATGCGATAAGGTAACCAAAAGTGTGTGTTAACTGAAACTTGAATGCTGAATTTACGAGAACACTCAATTTCTCTGTGACAATTATAATATGAATAATATTTTGTCTTTAAATTCTATTTTGAGTACGTTCGGAAATCCGTATTTTCCTTCCTCTACCTATTTTCTCTCAAAGTATACTTTTTCTGATGATTTTCTTCTATTGATGTTCTATTGTATTGATTGTTCGAGATGAACAATAATGTAAGGTCATAGACGAGTGGTTTTATCAATGCGCGACTCTCGTGTGTTCTTTAATGTCTGTGATCATCATTCAAAGTAGACATGTTCCGAAGTATTTGCTTCTTAAAACAAATACTTAAAGAAACGTGAAACTAAAAAATAATACCAATTTAACCAAAAGTTTGCTCTTAGTTTTCCCCAAAAGCGATTTAATAATATGCACACTAGCTCTAATTAATAGAAACCTTTATATTTACATACGAGCTGCTACCCACATATTTGCATAGGGGCAGTTCACTTGAGAGCTATTACATTATTAATCCCATCTCAATCGCTTGCAATTCCATATATTTAGCTTTGTCTCTAATTATACTCATCATTTTTGAATATCCATACAAATTATATGTGTTTTTATTATTATTACTCTGGTAACCGATTTCATGTCCCAGGTACTCCTGTAATTCGTGTTACTTATCTATAGAACGAAACAATGATTCTTTCAGGCTCTCCAATAGTATTTCCAAAGGGGCGTCCTTCCTGACTACCTGTTTCAGACCGTAGAAAATTCCCCTATTGTTCCCTCCTAATGCTCCCACACATAAATGCTCCTTGGTCTATCCATAAATATATTATAAAATCTACTACAGTTTTTAAAAAAATGTGTTTGAACTTGATTTGATGAATAAAAAGGTATTTTATTAACGATTGTAAATGTGTACAAGATATGTGTAAGGAGAGTGTGAGGTAATAGAAGGAATTTAATAAAAAAAAGGTATTTTGCCACTCTAATATCGTTTAAATGTAGGTGAAACCTAAGCATTTCACCTCCCATCGCCTGCATTATAAACAAGAAATGCATTTGAGTCCGGCGTGAACCAATCTCCTTAGTTCGCTAACTCATTTCAAAATGTCCAAAAATAATCTAATGGGGCCGTCATGGTCAAAATTTCGTAAAATATATATATGAATAGAAAATTGGTGTAGGCGCAATAGCAAAAACAATACTCGACCTTTCGATAGTCTAAAATATGTAGTCAGGTAGGGTGTATTTCGAGTTTCCAAAACCCGCTATTTCTATTCAATTCACTTGAGCCTTTAGATGCACACTCTTATAAATGGTAAAGTATATTAGCATGTTGTGCAAAGTCTCTTCCAATGGCATGTTCATACTAAACCGATGCACCATTAATTATGTGCATCCGCAAGGCGAGGACGATCCGCGCCGTGTTGGCAGGGGCCCAACCCCATGCGAGTACAATTAGAATTTTGAAATATGCTTATATAAAATAATTGTGTTACAAAAAAATTCACAAGCTATAAATGTTAACGTAAAGAAATGAATTGATGCAGGTATCAGTGAATGTATGGGTAAAGTTTGATAAGCTGGTCCTTTGGGGCTCCGGGCTTTGACGAGAGATTGAGGGACAGTGGAGGGTGGAGGTGCTCGCAGGTCATTTTCAAAAACATCAACCCTTGGACATCTGTTTACTCATAAAGTTGATTTATTATTTTGTTAGTTATTAATAGTATAGTATAAATAACAACAAATGTAAACAGGGAGTTTGCGGAAGCGTGCTAATAGGGTTGTCTAGGGGTTAGGACTGGCAGACTGCGATTTATGGCTCCGATGAGGGATGACTACAGAACCTGATGTTTTCTAGACGATGAATACACAATTTCTACCTAAGACCCAAGTTCCAGTTTATAAAATATGACCTATATAAGTAAATCTACGTATATTTTAGCACGCAATTTATACATTTTCAACTTAAATCTATATGTCTGTAATGATGAATATTTAAAAAAACACATTATTAAAAAACATATTACAAAGAATGGATGAAACTATTTATAGGATTAAAATGAATTAATAATAAACTACAAGTTTAATAATTCAAGACCATAGTAAAATTTGATATAATAATTTGTTATCTTTATCAAATATTTTAGTGAATAGATTTTGCTCGTTTATTTGCAAATATTTAAATTAAACACTATGTTATGCTTTCTTATTACTTCTTAACTTCTGCACAACTTAGGTTTGAGAAAAGCACTGAACTGCATACGTTACCTGCCTCTCACCGCAAACCTTAATGATAGATTACATATTATATGAAGCTTATTGCTAGTCTCATATACTGGTGGCATTGTCAGCCAATAAACGAGCATTCTATATTGTGTATGCAGTAAATCCACGGAATTAATTAAACGTATAAATACACTTCATGGAAACGATTATTATTACTGTACAGCTGGTGATATTAATTAAAAGAGTCGTTCTAAACGTGTTTTTCGCAATAGCTGACAGAATTAGAATGGAAACAAATTTTTATGTAAATAAAAGAAGAAATAATTAAAAACAAACGCAAGTATAAAATTTCGTTTTTAAATTAGCGTTGTAAAGAAACTGTTGTACATTGCTGAAGTAATTATTTAACTTTATAATTACAAAAAAGATTCAAAAGCTAGAATAAATAACAGCAAGTTTCTGCTCCAAGGATAACTGGGGATAACTGTTTACTTTTGTATGTCTGTATTAACACAGCTTACCCCCGCTCGTAGTCCTATTGACTTTAAATCAATTTCAAAACAAACTTTTTGTTTGCCTCCATTTATAAATAATGGGCAGAAAAACAACTACTACTTTTCAAAATTTTAGATCAATAAAGAAGAAATCCGAAAGCGAAGCTTACAAAAATGTTATGAAAACTTGTTCCAGGGTTTAATTTGTATAACAGGTTTTACAGTTAAATAAATTAAAGGACATAATATTAATAAAAATACGTAGGGGTAGGTCTAAGCCTAGCAACCCAGTTAGTGGTTACACAATTCTCTCTGCGGCATCCATAGAGAGTATATTTAATAGGTAAGTAGACTATAGGTCAAATTTCATAAGCTGGCACTTTGCTTTTAGGTAGAAATTTTGTATTCGTCATTTAGAAAACATCAGCCACTGTCGTCATACCTCATTGAGCCATAAATCGCGTCCTACCCGTCCCAACCTTTAGACAATCCTATAAGCACGCTTCCGTGAACATCCTATTGTTATTTTTATACTATATTTTAAAATAATTCATAAGTAAGAAAATATTGAGCCGACCCTATGGGTTTGAGGAAGTCCAAGGATCAGTGTTTTGGAGAATGACCTGCGAGCACCTCCACCCTCCCCTCGTCCTCCGGTCTCTTACCAATGTCAGCAGCTCCCAAGTGCCAGCTTACCCATGTAAGCCCTGTTCCTTTCCCACTTCCAGTAAAGGGAGAGTTTTGCCCTATCCTAATTCTACCGATCCTCTCTCTATTCCTGTTCTTACAAACAGTAGAACTAACACAATGCAGCTCTCTACAATGCGCTATCCTATTCCCAGATCCAAGAGGTTTTATGTTCTCACTGTAATCGTATCTTTTGTTTACAATCCATTTCTTATATCCAGTGATGTTAATAGGCTACCGTTTTTTTTCTAATATTAATTTCAATAATAATAATAATAATCAAATTCGCTTTCTATTTTGCCACTTCAATATTGTGATTCTTTCATATCTATACTATATTTATACTATTTGTAATTATTTAATAAAAAATAACCAACACATTTTCTTTGTTGGCCTAAGTAGGAGTTGACTAATTTTTTTGTTCACACAATAAAAGTTCTTTTATACGTCATTCTATCATCCGGAACGTTCTATTGACCGGCACAATTTAAAAACCAAAACAAATCAGTATAGTACCCTTTTTTGTTGTAACAAGATGCGACTCATCGGAAATTCAGTACAAAACAGATGCCAATTAACCAACCTAACCCGGAAATAGTTCAAGAAAAATTAAAAGTGTCATGGAGTAATGCCGCAGCAGCTTTTACATAGCTGTTAACATTTGTTGAAGGTGAGAAATGCTACTCGGCTCAGGAAGTTCCTTGTAAAACTGACGTCGCATATCAGGCAGTCGCATATTCCTGATTATTTTTAAAACATTATAAAATCATTAGCCTTTGTATAGAAAAGTGTACTGGTGCATGTCAAATTTTAATGTTGTCTGAACGAAAAAGGTTTTTTTAGCAAAAAAATTCTTTTCTGCTTTCAATTCATTTTAATGTTTTGTGTGCGCGTGCGTGTACTTTTATTAATACGTACGGAAATACAGTAATTGGATACAAACAAATGTGGAAGGTAAAATTTCTACAGTACATTCAATTTTCCTTGATGGGTAGCATAACATTCATTATGCACAGTATGTACTGTATACGTGGTACATAGATTACGTTCTATTATAAGGGCATTTTCCGTAATTTACAACATACCCACCCCCAATTGTGCTTGTATTAGAGCTTTAACTGTACTACTTGTTACATTTGTGAAATTTTAGTAATACTTTATATTTAACCTGTTTTGTCGAAAATACCATTGTTTAGTACAGAACAATGGCCAAGAAGTAAGAAACCCGATAAGAAAATTAAATTTTTGTTCAATTCAATAACAAAAAAGGGCTATTTTTGGACACTCAGAGCTAATTTTTGAAACGAGGTTTAAAAACATATTGCAATATACTAATTGTATTGCTTTGGTGAAAAATTAAAATTTCTTTATTCATTAAATGAATAATGATTTGAATTACAATGAATAAAACTTTATGTTTTCTTGATTTTCCAAACACGGATCCCCCTGATCCAGAAATGTTATAACCTGGACCAACTCTTTGTACTCTGTGCGCTGCAGATTAGAAACACTGACAACAGTTTACCGTTGCCAGAGCAACCTACATTTCGCTGAAGCGGAAATGTCTTGGAACGTTTTTAGGTTAGGTTGACTAGGCCGTTCGTTTCGCTATGTCACCTCAAGCACAGTTTTTCTGCGTAGGTTAGACATAGGGTGATGCATATTCAGTATAAATCTAAAACTTTAACTTAAAGTTTTATATAAATTTTACAACTTATTATTTTCAGTTATAAATTAATTCCTCTTCGTTATAGCAAAGGTTTATGAAATTTTATAAAAATGTATTTTGGAAATGAGTTTGGTATAATTAACTCTAATTAAATTAAACACCATAACATAAAAAATATATTTTGAACATTTTAAAACAAATTTATATAAGAAGAAGTTATTTGTAACGCATATTGATCCTTAAATCTTACTTTACTCTGTTATTTTTTTAGTCGAGGTATTTTTTCTCTTCCTGTTCTTCACTACAGCAAAACTTCGAAATAATACTTTTGAAAATATTTTTTACCAATCAAGCTAAATCGGACACTATGACGTATTAGCTATTATACGTGACTGAAAAAGTTCGATGCCCGATACTTTTTTTAAGAGGCACCATCATTTACTCTTCATTATCTCTTTGCCCTCTTTCTTTCCTTCTCTCTCTCTCTCTCACACACACACACACACACACACACACACACACACACACACACACACACACACACACACACACACACACACTACAAGATCGGACCTTTTCATCTTCTCTTCTCACAGATATCAGAAGGCCTTATTTAAGTAACAAATTTAAATACAAATCAACCACACAAAAGAGAAGTTCCTTTAGACTCTCTGTTAAATCTTACGGTCAGAAAAAAGGCTGAAAAATTTAATGACGAACTACTTACTTTAAAATTTTAAAACGTAAGGTAAAACGCAGGTATTTCCGAAAACATTACAGTTGTTACCTTCCGAAAATCTAAAAACCTTTCTTACAGAAGATCTAAACAAAGTTCTTCTTTCACAATGCCTAAACTAATATCAGAATTTCTAAAGTTCCTCTATTTTGTATAGGCTTACCTAAAATACTATTTTACACCTTTATCTGAGACTACAACATATGTAAGTTGTATCTACTCATGTTCACCAGATTTATTTCGTAAAATAAAGCCTTTCCTTTCATAAACAGATAAAGTAACCCTACCTTCATACTATAGTGCTACGCTAAGACCACCTTACCTGCAACATAAATACAAAAGTCATTTAAGTAAATATAAAACTAATACATACAAGTACATAGTGAAAACTAACTTGATAGGGTTAATACGGGTCCAATAGTGGCAAGCTACACAGCCAATAGAGTTTCTTTCAAGCATCCCAATATAGTACCGGCATATAAATCAAACTGAATAAATTGTTTGGTGCACAACAAACTGCCTCGTCGTTAAAGTGCGCTCTGATCTACACACCACAAGGCCTAGTTGGTCAGCCGACCTAGCAGGTCATTTGTTTACCTAACCAACCAATGAAACACGTTTTCCGGTTACTTTTCTAAGAAGCTTGGCTGGATAAAATGAAATGAAAACGAAACATATGTTTGGACGTCATGGACAACCAATTATGAAATATAATTAACATGGGATATTCTACACATGGAACGTAAGTTTATATTTATTTATAATAAATCTAAAATAATATAAAATAGAAACATATATTAGAGCCGTTGGTACAGAACTAAACTTAAAGTGAGTAAAAAAAAATATCACATACAATCAGACTATTTGAAATGCATATAGAGTCCTTAATATTTTTATTAAAGAGAATCATTATTTTTTTTTCTGTCGAACAACCAAATTTGTTTATTACCGTCGATCTTGGCTAGTTTTTAAGACAAAAACGTTTAACCAAAAATTTTAAAAAATAATTTATAATTTTAAAAATAATAAAAAAATTACAAAAACAACAACTAAATATGGAAGAAACAACAAAAATAAATAAATAGTTTAAAAATATGAATATAAAGATATAAAACGACATATATAAAGATAAATATAAAACAACAAATAACAATATTACAATAATCAGAATATAACAATAAATGAATATTATTAATTCTATAACAATAAAGAATAAAACAATGAATAACAATAAATTATTAAAATCACGTATATAACACTAAAGAAATATTTCTGCGAAAATCTGTGTCCTTGGAGAAATGCGTTGTAGTTACAAACGTCAGTGCCTCTATAGATTCTTGTAGAGAACGACCGGGACCAAACTATTGAGTGTGACCCGACCCGAGCTGAGGTGTGGTGAACAATAGTACACATAGGTGTGGCTGTAACTGCGTCTAAATGGAATACAAGGTTAAAAGGACTGGAATTACTTGAGTTTTGAGTATAATCGCAAAGCGCTGTTTAAAATTCTGTGTATATATATATATATATATATATATATATATATATATATATATATATATATATATATATATATAAATTTAAGAAACGTTAGAAATTTGTTTTGTTGGAAATATTATTGTCATAAACGTCGCTGATATGACAAACTAATATCAAATATATTTTATAAAGACGTACAGACTAAATATAAGGCCAAAATATGAGATTCAGGTAATTAAATGGTAAGATTTGGTAAAGTATCTAAAGCAATAGTGTAATTAAAAATATTAAAAACTTATAAAATTAATTGTAAACACGAAATTTTTAACACATCTTTATACTTCAAAAAATTAGTCACCAGGAAACGTCACTAAATCTTTTCAAGTCCCTAGAATAAAGTACATTTTGCTTATAATATTCAATTTGAGTTGTGGAAAGTGCCAAAAACTGGACTCTTCCTCCTAAAGGCGACCTCTGGCTATATTATTCCTAACTCTAGTGATATCAACTGTAATATATAGTTTAGGCATCTGCTACTCTGTATTTGTTTTCTCTTCTAGACATTTACAGTTACATATTATATATAATTGCAGTGTTTGTATTGTAAATGGTCTTGGGGTTTTCTTTGTTATCACTTGCCAAAAAAACCACTATTTACTGATATTTTTCAAGCAGAAGAGTTTCCCTCCAGGTCAGTGCATTGTTCATTGCTGTGAGTCACGAACAAAACTCAAGTCTTGTCCGTGACTCTCAGCATTGAACAATGCACTTAACGTACAAAATAGATTTGAGCGTGTTAAATAGTACGACATGGAGTTAAATAATCTGACGAAAATAAGTGCAATAAGTAGTAAGACAATACTGTATCTATTGTATAAAATCACTTGTATACCTTTGCTGTCTGAATATTTTACCTCATTTTTTATAGATACTTTGTACGAGGCAATCTCCATCTTTAGTTTGAAATGACGTTCTTAATAAAAACAAGTTAGTGTTTCTACAGTACTGAAAATGGTGAGGTCATTGTCGAAACTGATCTATATTTGGTATACTGAATCACTTACATTTTTTTTTATTATTATTTTAACTTTATAAATTAGTCACTCTAGCTAAGCACTAATAACCGATATATGTTTAATACCTAGTGAATTCAGAAAACGTACATTCCTATTTTTTTAAATCATTTTGAAAATAGTAGTAAATAAAAATTCCAACCAAAATATTTAGCTTTAAAACTGTAGAATCAATGAAAATATGTAGTTGAAATATGGACGGCTACCAACACTTCTAAAATGTATTAAGAACTGATTTACCATTTCGATAATACAATTAGAGAAGCTGAAGAGAAACTAAGTCCACTTGAGCACTAAGAAGGGAGCTATTGGAACCTCAATTTAAAAACATTTAAGAACAGATAAAAATCAAACATTCATACATTTTAACGTTTGAGAATTCAACTATACCTTTTTAAAAAAGGAAAACAAAATATGTAACACAAACAGAATGAACAGAAAATTGCGTTTAAATTGTTTTCTCTCTACTTAAAAAAATATAATCTACTTAATTAAATTTGTTTTCTCTCTATTTTGATACAGAAATTGTGCGTTTCTCTTTATCATAAACCAAAGTAATAATGTATTTACTCAAGCTGATAACAAATTCTTAAACATTTAGGGGTGCACCTATAACAAAAGTTTAACAGAAATTATAAAAGTTTAGTAACAAATGTTTAATGAGAATTCCGTTAGCTTTTGCAGGCTATTTCTTTATTAGAACTGTTCTGTTGCCAGGTATACTATGCAGCCATTGTGTTACTAGATAAAGTGTCACAAAGCTTTTTGTAAGTCGGTAGACGCATCTGGGTCACTGATGCTTTCCTGCAAGTTTCATTTGCGAAACATCAACGATAACAAATATTCCTTCAAACGTATTCCATTACCTGTATCTATGTAACTATTTATACTGGTTATTTTACGCAACTTCTACACTAACTATTGTGTTTAAGACCTATAAATTGATGTTAACAATATTTCGTTATAAATATGTACGGTATATATATATATCAACAGGTTTCCTTTTTTTAAGTCAAAATGGGTAAATAGTGATAAACCCAAATAGAACGTTATATATATATATATATATATATATATATATATATATATATATATATACAGATTAGAATATGTACAATTTCAGTTTAGAATTACTGTATCTACATTGGCATTATAAATTAGAATATGTACATTGCCAGGATGCATTAGAATATGTACATTATCAGTTTAGAAATACTGTTATCTAATTTAGATATATCTGGATTTACTTAATTCAATCGGAGGCAACATTTTTCACAATGTGACGTTGCGGTTTCGAGTTCCCTTCAGCTACGCCTGCGCCTTTTAAAAAAATGTCGCTTTGAAAATCTACTCTATATATGGTGCATGACAAAACATCGTTGGACCGTCAACAGTCAAGTTCAAAACACGGGATCATTGGGGTTGAAAAACCGTCAACGCCCGAATGTTCTTGAAAGGTGGTATGTACCTTGATTAAATAAATTTCAGACTAAAAGGGCAATTGACATATCCTAAAAATTATTTTTAAAACACATTTCATACAAAAAATAGATATTATGATTTTTTTCTTTTATGACATTAATATTTTTAATCATTTTAAATGTGCCTTTGAATCCACCCACAAGAGTTTGAACATTTTTTTTTGTACTAGTGTTAGGGTTTTATTACGGAATAAAAACACTAACTTAAGGAATGATTAAGAAGAACCGGGGATCAATTTGAGATCAGATGAGTTGGCAAAGGTGACAATGTTTTCTTATGCAGGGTAAAAGGAAAGGTGAGAGATAAGCTTCACAGGACGTGACTGGCTCTACCTGACGATAAAATACCGGTACTTTGAACCTTCGGCTTGCAATGTTGCCGGCTTGTACAAGACGCGCCATTGCCACGTGGTGCCGCATGTCTTCACGTTCGAGTACTTCTACTAACAACTGGTCTTCAGCCATCCCATGCTAGGTACGGTTTCAAACAAGAATTTGCTAAAATTATCTCAACGATAATTCCTTATAACCATCAATGTGTCAGACTAAATAAACTTAGAGGCATCGTTGCAAAATTTATAACTGCATGTTATATATGGTGTTACATTATTATTTGAAAGTTTTCAATATCTAAAGGAATATAAACTTTTTAAAAACTACGCCTTTTATATATTAATAT